>CAUHTR010002612.1:0-56600 GCA_959609185.1 Schmidtea polychroa | reverse complement strand
TTAACGGTGACTCTATCGGGCTCTTCATATTTAGAAAATTGAAAATATAATGAATGAAACTGAATTACCTGAAAAGAATATATTCTTTTCTCATTTAAAACAATCGGATATATCTGATCAAGATTATGAATATGCTCAAGAATCTTGAAGAATATTAGAATGTGAAACAATTAAAGATTATACAATGGCATATTTGAAAATTGATGTATGTCTTTTAGCTGATGTATTTGAGAAAAATTGAGAAATATTATAAGATTGATCCTTGTTATTGTTATTCAGCACCAGGATTATCATGGATGGCGGGATTAAGATTTACAAAAGTTAAATTAAAATATTTTAAACAAGATACCAATTATTAGTTGTAGAAAAAGGTGTAGGAAGAGGTGTTTCAGGAGTTTATGGTGATAAATGTGTAAAAGTTAAAGAAGAGCTTGAAAATTATTTGGTATATTATGATGCTAATTCTTTATATCCAACTGCAATGATTGAAATTACCAGATTGGGAAATGGAATGGTCTAGAGAAAATAATTATGAAAAATCGGTTGAAGTTCTGGAGTTTTGGAAATATATATGATATGGATTTGAAATATCCAAATCATATAAAACAAAAAACTAGATGGCTTCCATTTTGTCCTGAGAAATTACAAGTATAAGATGATTGGTTACTTTTTTATATTTTTATTGAAAGATATTTTTAAAAAAAATTGAAATTTGTTTAAATAACAAAAATAAGTAAAGACAAGTTTTTGAGTGTAACATTTATTGAATAAAATTTATGGAATTATTTAGTGATTTGGAACCAGATATTAATGTCGCAACGGATGAGAATCCTAATATGGTGGCAGTGGTAAACGCCGACGCCATCACTGAAAGATTGTTGCCAAATGTGTTTTGTCAAGGTGATGACTTGGAAAAGTTCATTAGAAGATGCGAAATTTATCTCGATGCTAAAGGCATCAATAAAAAAGAACAGGAAAGATTGACTGCATGCAAATAGGTATTTGGTTTTCAATTCTTAAAGAGTTATTCCACAATTCAAGTTTTTATCTAAATAACCCAAATTTCTAACAATACTGCATATATGTAGCACAGTAATTATCACTTTCGAAATCTTGATTATATGTTTCTCTATAATCAGTATTTTTAGACAAAGTCAATGATGTAACACCAACGTTTTTGAAAATTTAGCTGGAATTAGTATATGATCCATTATATTGTGTTTCACGTTGAAATGTTATCAGAATAAAATTAGGCATTCTTCTGTCACCAAATATTTGCTCTTTATAGAATGATGTGCGGCATTACGTGCTAACAGCATTGTTTAGCGTGGCTTATGTCTATTAAATAATAAATGTTTTTATAAATATATTTTTAGCAATAGAAAATTGGAAAATTTCCTTTGTTTTTAATGGATAAATTGCATGTTTTGAATTAAGACCCAATTGATGACCCGCTAATGCTGAGGGATCTACTAGAACTCTTCTCACCAATAATTTCTCATCGACTAATTGACATATTGAGTGCACCTGTCTAAGTAAAAGATAATGCAGAATCGGACCTCTTCAGTCTAATGTGTACATTAACTCCTGGAAGTAAATATTTCTGTGGATCCATAAAGTCGAGTTGTTATGATGAGCACATGATGAATAATTTTGAGCCCTTAATCCACTTCCATAACCCATAGGGGTATTTTTAGTATCAAAATTGTAATTTAAAATACTTTCTATAAAGGCTTTGTGAATGAATAGATTATTACCGCCCTCAATCTTGATATTATTAAATCCCAACACTACATCTTTAAAAAGAATATGAAACATGAAATCGTTTTGTATTACATCTGCATTGGCATCCAAAACCTTTCTATCTTTATCTTCAACCTTGATCTGAACAATCAATAAAGTATCGTTCAAATATAAATATTCAGTTTGCGAACCATTAATATAAAAATGGATATCATTTATACTATCGGTAATTGAATTCATAAGAAAAACTTCCTCAAATGCTCCAAATTCTATTACCGCTTGGGGCGATGGTCTATCAAATATATATAATTCGGATTTACCATAAATCATTTTGCAAATATAGTTCCATGTCCTTTCATTCGTTTGTTTATACGTGATATTCCATGTCTTTTACGTTTTGGAGCATTACCTAGAGCTGCTTCTTTTTGAAACAAACCCGCAACCCCTGGTAGAACCTTCACTAATTCAGATAAAGCGTTTGATTTTAGGGATGATAATATTTTCTGTTCATTCATAATCACATCTTTTGCAGTTTTCATACCAAAACTACCAATGCGTTTAAGAATAGTTAGTGCAAATATCCCAATTGTTTTTGGCCAACCTGATCCATACTGTTTACCAATACAAATTGGTAATTCACCACCATATTGGCTATCACTATACATACTAATAATATCAGAATTAGCCATCTACTTTATGAAAATGTAATGTCAAATGAGTTTTTGAATCTTTTGGAAAGTTTATAAGTTTTCTACTATCATCTCAAATATTTATTTCTATATTGTTCATACAAGACCTTGAAATACATGGGATTATCGATATTTATATTGACAACTTCATCATGTTTATATTTTCCAATCCATACCGATTTAGAAAGAGGAACACTTGAATCATTAACAATTATGGGCTCGAACATATTAGTATATATGAACATTTGTTGATGATGTTCAAGTATTCTTGGTTTACGTATATCAGACGCTTTTTCCCGATATTTTTGCTTCTCTAACCCAAGTGTATTTGTCAAATTTCTATCAATATTTATATGTAACTTTGCAAATGTCATCATTCAAACTGGGTAAACAACAAATCTTTCACAATGTCAAAATATTTAAATATGTGTGAATAATTGAACTTTAAATATTTGAGCACATCAAGTTTATCAAAATATAATTCGTCAGCAAAGGTGAATGATTCTTCAACTTCATTATTATACGTCACTGATATTTTAATTTCTGCTTTCATTAAACTGTTTGCTTCAAATAGATCAAAACGTTATAAGTATTCTGTTTCCATTACATCATTTTTCAACTTATTGCAACCCATTCGTTTGGCATCTTCAATAGTTTCGAATGTTATTGTAAATGTTTTCATAACAATCCTTTTGAAATCAATCTTACATTGACTATAAAATGGGAATGTGTTGTACACAAATGTAAAATCTTGTAGTGCAACTTCTCAGTCACCATTTAAAGAAATCGGATTCTGGAGATTGACCATGAATTTGCTGTCTCGATTGTCTAGATGAATTAATGGGCAACTGCTACTCGGTAAAATAGGTATAAAAGTTCACTTTACTAGATCCGTTTCCGATATCCATAATGGATTTTGATATCCATGCCATTTGACATAGTATTGTTTATCCTTGCCGACATTTTTAGTTTTCAATATTTTTTGAATTCTAAACACTCTAGGTGGAACAATAACTTGTAATTCTTGTTCATAAAATTTCCCTTGTACTATATTATTATCATAGTCTTTGATGACATACATTACAGGACTTTGCTTAGTATTGAATTTTAAAATTCTAAAAACTTCATCACTCCAATTTGTATTGAAATCTTTAATAAATGATGATGCACTAATTTTACTAATTCTAACATGGTCATCTATTTATATTTAGGTTTTGTAATTTTTACAAGTTTTTAAGACTCACTGATGTTTTTGATGTCATATTAATCGGTCTTAATTCATTCAGTCCTCGATGTGATGAGTGATTATAACTGGTTATTATTTTGGTAAAACATTTACCTATTTATTACCTTGATGCATAAACATTTTCTTTAATCTATCTCTCAAAGTACTATAAAATCCTACAACATGGGACTGCTTTGTATTGAGAATGTACAGACTAGTGGTTTATTTTCAATTTATCTAGGATTTGCTTAATTTTACTGTTATAGAATTCTTTACCTAAAATAATAATAATAATAATAATAATAATAATAATAATAATAATAATAATAATAATAATAATAATAATAATAATAATAATAATAATAATAATAATAATAATATTAATACCTAAATCTGTTTGAAAATTATTAGGATGTCCATTTTTAAATAAAATAGTAATAGCTTTGGACATTTCATCTGCAGATTTTGCCAGGACTGGTATTACTCGGCAAACCAACTGAATACATCAATACATGTTAAAATATATTTATACCCATTGTGAATTTTTGAATAGGGTATCATCTCCATTAAATCCATTTGCCATAAATCGTTTATTCCATATGTTTTATACGATCTTGTTGGAAATCTTTTCTGCATTGGTTTGTTCAAACTGTACGCAAGCTGATCTGATAACCACTTTGTTTATGACTGTGTTAATCTACCTAATAATGAAAATGCCAAAGGTATCAATGCACCAATAAATCCCCCTTGTTTCTTATATATAATATTCTCATTTGTTTACGATTTTTATTATTTACTAATGATACCAAAGGTTTCCTATATCGTGTAAATCATCGACAACATAATTTGGGAATGATTGCAAAATATTCATTCTTTTTATATTCGGTGCCTTTAACAATGTATAAAAAACGGAAAACTCCGATGATTTTTAACAACTTTTAATTTATTACTGGTTTTACGTTTAGGTTTAGGTTTAGGATTTTTCAAAATCAGAATCATTGCAGGAAAGTTTTAGTAATAAGTTCTTTGAATAGAGTATAACTAGTTGTTAGTGGAACTTTTGGTTGTTTGTTCTTTTTATTTAATACCCTTGTTTTTAAAAACATGTTTTATATGTTTTCAACTTTATCTTAAACTTTGTTTATAAACCATGGCACCTTTTGGGTTGAAAATATCAGTTTTTACCCGAAAATCATCAGGACATTGTTGTGTGAAATCAAGATATATATATCCATGCGGTATTTTCGAAGCATCTTGAAATGCACTGATAAGAAAATTATGATTATTAGAATATGTTTGTCGTCCAAGAGACCGGTATCTGTTGGTTTTTGTAAATTTCTGTCTCATATTGTACGTTTAATTAACAAGTCAAGAAATGCTCTGGATGAATCCTTTTCAGTTTCACATGTGAATTTAATGTTCTTATGAAATCCATTCATGTAATGCAAAAAAGGTTTCATATGTTCCTTATTTTTAAATATCAGAAAAATATTATCAACATAGCTTTTATACACAATACCGGCCTCTATACTACCCCAGAAAGGTTTTGTGAACTTAAATATAAAAGAAATATGGTGAATGTATTGGTTTATCGATCATGGTGCGCATCTTCCACTTTTAAAAATTCAGTAAAAAGTGTAGATAAATTAGTTGAATTACTGGTGAAGAATGGCTACTCAAAGCGGTTTTTATTGTTAAGGTTGAAAGAGACTGTTTAATAATATTAAAAAAAGCAAAAATTGGTATAGTTCTGCAGTTTAAAAAATATATGAACTTTTTAATATTTATTCAAATAACGATAATTCCTGGTGGGGAAGATTTTTCAGATTTTTTTGGGGGAAAAATTTAGTTGGATGGGAAATATTTTCGTGAAGGGGGATTAATTCAAGTTTAGAATATATATATAATTACTATATATATATATATATATATATATATCTATAGTATATATATTATATATATAATATATATATATATATAGATTATATATATATATATATATATATATTATATATATATATAGTATATATATATATAATATATATAAATTTTTGAAAAGTTTGGTTATACCTTTCAGTATAATTTTCTTTGAATGACCTTGACCTACTTCATGATTAAGTAAACGACTTAGAGTCTTTGTTCTGAAATAGAACATTTCTGGAAAAAATAGACGAGTCATATTAAGCTCACTTCTATTTACAATCCTTTTCTTTTTATTTATTTTGAAGTTAAAATTAATTAAATAATTTATTATATTTTGATTCTGAAAACCTAAAGTAATAAGATGATTTATTCGAATCAAGGAACGATTTCACCGGATAATATTCGTTTTCAAACTAGTTGAGAGTATATTTTTACAAAACACAGTCAAAACAGAATAAACAAGTATTTAAAATGACAATCATAGTAGATTGTTAAGTAGTGAATGAAAATAGTTAAAAGTTTAAAATAAATATATTTAATTAAACAATTTATACAACAAAAAATATTTATGTGGCTATTTCAAAATTTTTGATAATTTTCTAAAGATTTGGCTAATTTTAAGATAAATGTAATTATAGATAGAAAAATATGTGTCAAGATTGCGTTTTACATGACAATTTTTGTTACTAATTAAAATTATGTGAATGTTATTTAATATTTCAATTTCAATGATATTACTTCAATCATTTACTTTGCAAAATACTTCTGCATAATATTTTTGATACATACTTTAAAAATGTTTAAAAAAATTAATATTATTATTATTAATAATAATAATAAATAATAATAATAATAATAATAATAATAATAATAATAATAATAAATTAAGATTTCATTAAAACATTGAATATTTAAAAAGTTTTACTTTAAAGCTTTAGCAATGTTTACAAGTAGACTCAGACGTTGAAGTCCGTTTCCTGCAGTCTTTTATAAATAAAACTTTGCAATTTTTTAATGAATTAAAATATTTAGGAATTAATTTGTGATTTATTAGTTAACAATAAGTTCACACTATGTTAAATAATTTTTTTTAAAATTTAGCATGTCTAATCAAAAAATTAAAATTTTATCTTAAAATGTATATAATAATGGCGTTTTCTCTATTATTTTGGATTTTCAGTTGACATAATTATGAAAAATAATCAATATTATAGGTTAAAAGATATTTATATATTTTTTAAAGTGATCGACCTACAGTGAAGATCAATGTAAAAGTCAAAGGTAAGATTTCAATTTTTATTAAAAATAAAGAGTTATTTTAAATTATTTGACAACTTTCAAAGATTAATTATGCAAAATATTTTTAAAATAGTATTTTCAAATTAAAATTTTAAACGTATAATATAAAATGTTAAATGTTTATAAATTTAATATAATAAATTCAGTATGTTAATGCAAATGAAATGCATGAAGAATCAATATTTGACATGGAAAAAACTCCTCAAATATATTGTGTGTTTAAATAATATTGATAAAATATAATGCTGTTTTGAAATAAATTATTGAAAAATTGTTATTTTATGAATTAACAATATTACTGTAGCTGATTTCATTAAACAATATGTGTTGTACTTCTAACGCACTGATTTAGAATTTGACATTTATTATTTGAATCTTTTGTTGCATTTGTTAATATTTGATGAGTTATAAGATATTTAAAATGAAGAGACATTTGAAAGTGGCGCAAGTAAGAAACAGAAGAAAAGACAGGAGAACGACAAACCCCCAAAAATGTAACTTAAATAATAATATTAATTCCAATAAATGAATAAACAGCTTGTCAGAGATAACTTGAACGAAAAGAAAACAGGCTGGAGCGGTAAAAAGGAAAACTAAAGAATATCTTGACAGATGTCAAAGATAACTCTAGTGTAGAAAAAAGTAGGAAAATTATGTTGGAGGAAAAAATGGGAAATTAAAGATAAACTGAAGTGCCACAAAGTGACGAGATATAAAAGGAGGAATCACAGCAGAAGCAGGAGAACAGTTAAGAGAGAAACAGTACGACAGAACGATTAAGAGAGAACATTTGTGAGGAAACATTTACGTCAGAATATTGTGGAATAGAGTTATGACAGAAGATTTGAGACATAATATTGCGACAAAAGTACAAAATAATTGAGATAATACGACGACATTTATTTGGCGAATCTGAAGAGAATTGAAGCAGTGACACTTAAAGAGAAACTTAAAACAAACATCGATATATTACTGATTTATAGTCTTCGAACTCTCTTTTTATTAAAAAGAGAAGCTTAGAGAAGAGTTAAAAGGAGAATTCGAGACAAGAAAACAGAAATAAAGGGATAAGCAGCAGGAGCTTATTCAGTCAATTACAAAGTAAAGTTTGGCGAGTAAATCCAAGTCAAACTAGAAAACAACCAGTTAAATTACCAATTGTTATACTCCTCACCTGTGAGAGATTTGTCAAATCAAGATTATACGCTTGTGCTACTCTTCATCATAGTATTGTAATAAGCACGGTATAATATTTAGCTTGTTGAGTCAATTGTATCATTGTGAAAATATTTGTGATATTCAATAAAGCTTTCAATGTTAATTGTTATCTGTGGGTCAACTAAGAGCACGTTTGGAGTCAGATAGTTAATTCATTAAATTTCAATTTCAAACAACGACCCAATAACATAACAATTTAAAAACAAAACAGATTTTCTAAAAGGTTATTTTCTCACCTGTTAGTTAAATTATACCTAAAATGAGTTTCCAGTGTTAATTGTTATCTGTGGGTCAACTAAAGGCACTCTTGGAGTCAGAGAAATAATTTATTAAATTTCAATTTCACCAACGACTCAATAACCCAACAGTTCTTTAACCAACTCATTTCATTCTAAACTGGTGATGTTTTGTTGTAGTGGTTCTAGTTTTTGTTTTAATTGTCTTTTGTTTATCTTGTTTTTTGATATTAGTATCTGGCATAATTTGTTGTATGGGTCCTCTCTTTTTGAAATTTCGTCTATTTGATCTGCTATTTCACTAAGTTTACTGCTGGATAGTGCTGCTATTATGTTTGAACACAGGGCTTTTGTTGATTTTATTCCTGATAGTGTTAAAGTTAGTTTTGCGAAATCTAGCCATTCTTGGGGTGTTCCATTTTCGTCGGTGAAATAGTTAGGGATATTCGATTTTGGGTTTATTATAACATTTAGAGAAAATGGGTTAGATAATGAGTTGAAATGAGGATTAGAGTTGTTTTATGTTTGTGAATCCTTTGAGTATTTGGTTATCTAGTCGAAATGGGTTGCTTGCGTTTGTTTGCATTAGTTGATAATGTTTGTTTATGTTCAAAAAGAAATTAATTTAGTTAAGGATATGGCTTTCTCCGTGTTCAGCCAAAAATGCCACTATTCTTTATACCTCTATAGTGGTTGAAAAAAGGTTTTCGCGAGTTTGTTTTGTATTTTTGCTTCTGATACCAGTTATCTTGTGATGTTTTGTTTGTTAATGCTAAAAATAGTATAATTATATATATAGTAATCGTGTCTAGTATACATGTGTTTATATATTTTGTGCTGATATGTGTGTGTTACAAGAGATTTGTGAGAACCCAGCAGAGTCTCCTTTAAAACTTGTTTCGGGACTGCTGGGGTGTTTGTGTGTGGTTTTTTTTAAAAAATAATATATAACAACAATAAAATAAATATTAGATGAACGTCAAATATAAAAGAACCAATTTAACTTTTAAAAAGTTTATTGAAAAACGAAAATATAAACATCGTTACGGGATTATTGAATTTCATTAATAAGTTTGTTGTAATATTTACCAATCTTTTACTTTCTACTTTGATTATATCAAATTCTATTATATGGTTTATTTCAAAATTTCCTTCCACAGTATATATCCAATCTCTTCGGTTTTTGAGTTGCTTAATTTCTTTTTTTATTCTTATATTGTTTATAGATTTTTTTCTAATTTTTATTTGATATTTTAATTTTTCTAAAAATTTTAATTTCTAATTTCCAAATATTGAAATGGCGTAATTAGATGATGTTCGAATGATAATGATGAAATGGTCATCAAATAGCAAAAATAAAAATATCACATACAACACAATGTTTATATACCGAGGATTTTCGACCAGAATCTAGAATCTAGATTTTCTTTAACTCTTTGGTGCAATGTCCTTAGTCTACTTCCAATGTATAATTCCTTGCATACATTGCACGTGATGCAATAGTCAATGTTTTTTCTAAAGCACATATCTTTCGTTGTCTGGCAGTTTTCCATTGTGCGATTGTTTTCTTTATTTGTTTTGTTTGCCAGAGTTTTTCTCAATATCCAAGATTAATGTGCCACACAAATTGGAAGGCCACTGCGTTTGAGTTCTTTTAGGATCTTGAAGTCGAGTATCTCATTGATAAATGGGATATTCAGATAGAAATATTTCTTCTTCTATGTTATTTCACCAGATCTTTTAGAGGTAGAATTCATTCTTTCAATATCCCTACCTTGATATCCATTTCTGTGTAAGATTTCATTGAAGTTTAATTGTTGTTTATAGTTCTCGTCTTCTTCAGTACATCGATTGGCTATCCTTTGTTTCTCGTTTTTTTGACGTGTTCTTTCTCTAAGTAAGGAAGCGCTGATCTTTGGTGCATAAATANACCCGATTTAAATGGCGAATTAATTAATTAAATAATAATGATAATTATGCGTGCCAGCTTTTATACTTATTATACATTTTCTTATAATATAATATATATTTTATTTATAAATTAATTATTTAAATATCCCTAACATCTCCCCTGTTTAAAAGTTTTTAGCCATTCAACGTTGCGGATTATAATTTTCCCATCTCTGTCTCGTAATTCATAATTATTTGCATGGATCTTTCTAACAATTACGAAAGGTCCTGTATATCGGTCCTCCTCTTTTTTTCTCAAATCTACTTTAACTAAAACTTCTTCATTTATATCGAATTCTTGGTGTATTCGGTTCTCAATTTTATAATTTAAATTTCTTTGTTTTGATTGCACTTCCTTCACTATTTTACTTCTATCGTTGTATATTCTTTTATTATTGTTCCATTCTCTAGATATCCGAAAACCAAATACTGCTTCTGATGGACTCTTTCCAGTTGTGCTTTGAATGGTAGCATTTAAAGTAAACTCAATTTCAGGTAACACTTCAACCCAATTTCTCTTAAGTTTATCTCTTAATGATGTACTGATAAAATCTCGTATTGTTCGAAATTGTCTTTCAATCAAACCATTAGTGTTATGATGATAAGGGCTAGAAAATTGTAGCTGTATATTGTGATTCTTAGCCAACTCTTTTATCAAGTTAGACTCAAATGTTTTTCCACAATCAACATGAATAATTCTCGGTGCCCCGTATTTTAATATCCAGAATTTCACAATAGTATCCGCTGTAGTTTTTTCGTCCTGCTTTGCTACTGCTGTCAACGAAATGTATCGACTACACATATCTATAATTCCCAAAATATATTTCTTTCCATGAATGTTTGCCTGCAAAGGTCCACAAAAATCTATCGCTATAACCTCAAACGGTTCGGCCACTTGTGTTTTTACAATTAGTTCTTTTGTTTTTGTTGTCAATGTTTTTCGTTTCTGGCATATTTCACAACTTTGAATATATTGAGTCGCGATTGTATTTAATTCCTCCATATCGTAATTAACTTTTATATAATCGATTACCTTCCTGCATCCAGCGTGACACAACATTTTGTGCATCTCTTTGACAAATTCTATTCTATTTACTTTTGGAATCCAAATTTTATTTTCTCTTGTTAAAATTAAATCTTCGATGATTTTAAATCTTGTAGTCTCATTTTTATCTATTGCTTTTCTCATATGTTCTATCTCTTCATTACCTTTTTGCCATTGCAATCCATGTTTAGTGGCTGTCATTGCCAACAATCTGGTTTTTACTTTCTCTGTCTTGGCATCTTCATGGATTTCCATACACTGTGTACATTTCCCACATTTATCTCTCGATAAAGCGTCAGCGTTCGAATGGTCAATTCCTTTTCGATATTTAATATCCATATCTAAACTACTCAAGAAGTTTATCCATGTCTGAAATTGTGCCGTTATAGGTTTTTTTGTTGTCATCATAAATGTTATAGCCTTGTGATCCGTTCTTAGCTGGAATCGCTTGCCGTAAAGATAGTGCTTAAAATGCTGTGCAAAGTAATAAATTGCTAAAAGTTCCTTTCTCGTGATACAGTATCCTATTTCATGTTTACTCATCGTATGTGAACCATAGGCAATAACACGTTCATTACCTAGATCATCAATCTGTGACAAAACAGCTCCTATAGTGTCGAAACTAGCATCCGTATCCAAAATAAATTCTTTCTCATAATCAGGATATATTAGAACTGGTGTAGTTGATAGTGCTTTCTTCAATTCCTCAAAACTTTCTTGACATTCTTGTGACCAAACTAACTTGTCTTTATTGTTTCCGCACATCGATTCTAATATTCTTGCGAATTTTGAATAATTTTTTATAAATTTTCTGTAATAATTACACAGTCCTAAGAAACTCCTCAATTGCTTTAAACATTTTGGTCTTTGAAACACTTTTATTGCTTCTATTTTAGCTTCATCGACTTTAACACCTTCGCAAGTTATAATGTGACCAAGAAATTTTGTTTCCTTCACCAAAAATTTGCATTTTTCAGGATTTATTCTCAATCCTGCTTCTTTTATTTTTTCTAATACTTCATTTATTCTTTTTTATGATCTTCTTTGTCTTTTGAGAATATTAAAATATCATCTAAATACACTATAGCAATTTTCTATAATAATTTTCCTAAAACCATATTCATTAATTTTTGGAATGTAGCTGGAGCAGCAGCAATCCCAAATGGCATCCTATTAAAGCAGAACTGCCCAGATCTTGTTGAGAACGCTGTCTTTTCTGTCAATTCAACCTGATAATACGCGCTTCCCAGATCAATGGTGCTAAAGTACATTGATCCATTTAATGAATCTAACATCTGTTCGATATTAGGCATTGGGAAGATTTGTCTTTCTGTCATTTTATTTAAACTTCTAAAATCTAAACATAATCGAACATCATTTTTCTCCTTCTTCCAGACACATACTAACGGCGTATTCCACGGTGAGTCACACTTCCTAATTATGCCGTTTTCTTCCAAATTTTTAATAGCTTCTTCAATCTTTTCTTCTAGGTGGGCTGGCTGTCTTCTTGGGTTCAAATGGATTGGCCCTTCAACAGTTTTAATATCATGCTTTAATAGATTGGTTTTGCCTATATCCCACTTATCTATCATAAATACTTCAGCATTTTTTTTTATTACTCCATAAAGTTTGTTGTCACACCTTAATCCTATTAATTCTATTGCTCTTTTAAATCGAAGTTCATCACTCGTTCTTTTCCCAAATTTGACTTCAATGTTGCATATTTCCATATTATTATATTCGCTTGCATTTTCGATAACTTTCATTAGTTTTATGTCAAACCTACGTAATAAATCGATTCCTCCAATTATCGATGGAGATACATTTTCAACTACTACAAAAACAATATTTTCTTCTCTACTTCCTATATTTATTCTAAGCTTGATTCTTCCCAAAGTTTTTAATGGACTACCATTTGCGCACCAGATTTTGTCTCCGTGTTCGTTTAAAACTGGATTTCCGATCTCCTTTATAATCGAACTATTAATCACATTCATTCTAGCTCCTGTATCCAACAAACAATTCTTAAAGTAATTATTTATGCCTATTATTACATTTTATCATAAACAATATTATACTCATCCTTCTTCAAATATGTTTCACTTCTATATTCTATTTGACAGTCACATGTATCAAATATTTTATCCTTTTCATTATGTACATAAATCATATTTTCTAGATTTTTTAATTTTTTTACGTCATCTATCGATAAAATCTGAGTACAATTATTTTTACATTCTTTTTTATTATCGTCATCAATTTTTATTTTTTCAAAATTGTTTTCATTAGGCATATTTAAAATAATTGCATCATGAATATCCGTAACTTTATTTTTTACACTTTCTATTATATCACATTGATTCGCTTTTTTAAAATTTGTTTCTAGCTCATTATTTTTTCCAACTATATCGATATTTCCTACAATTCTACTGCTACCATTATTTCTGATTACATTATTCTCATCCAACATTTTATTATTTACTTTATTTAAATTATCTACTAAAGGACTTATACTATTCACGTTATTATTAATATTTTCTACATTATATACATTATTTACAAATAGGAATTATACTATTCACTTTACTACTAATACTATTAATATATTTATATTTACTTATACAATTATACTGGCATACACAATCGTCATTATTACCCATTAATTCATTGCTCCAATCATCTCGCCCAACGATGGAGCTTCTTGGTTTGGGTAGTCTTCGTCTTGGCATGAAATCTTTTCGTCGTTCTCGGCTTGATCAGTCTGAAACGCGGCTACCTGTGTCCGTCTCGGTGGTCCCCGCTCGTCTGCGTATCTTCTTCTGTCTGTCTGATTCCAGCATTGAAATCGTAGGTGGCCTCTTCTACCGCATCCTGAGCACGATATTGATGGGCATTCTCTTCTGTTGTGTCCAATATCTTTACACGCAAAACATCTCATCTCTGCATTCTGTAATCTCTGATTGCACTCTCTGGATTGGTGCCCTTCTTTTCCACATTGGAAGCATTTCTGAACCCTTGGTTTCCGACATTCTCGACTCATATGACCCACCTCCTGGCAATTCCAACATGTAATAACTGGTCTGCTTCTAACCGGCATTTCTCTTTGTTGGAATCTGTTCTGGAAATTATCGGCTTTCATCCTCGGTGTTGAATCATATCTGTGTTCACTTCGTTGTGAATTTGTAAAAGTTCTGCTTTGGTTCTGTCTATCGGCAAATCCTTGTCTCGTCTTGACAATACTCGCAAACGTTTCATTCCTTCTATTCAAAACTGAAATTCCGGATACTTCAATGTTTATATCATCGACCTTCTTTATCACTCCTTTTATTTCGTCGACGCTCATCGCATCTCTCATCTTTATTTCTTTCTGTGTATCCTTGTCTTTGATACAATGGACCAAAAAATATGACATTAATTCTTTCTTGTCCCATTTGTGCTTCAGAACTTGGTCAACCATCTTTTCTATTTTTTCGAAATATACTGGAGCAGTATCATCGTTCTTTTCATAATTGCAGAGGGTTAGAAAATTCCCTATCAACGTCGTTGGTTTCTTGAAAGCCTTTTTCAGTCTGTCTTCAAAACAAATTTCATTTTCTTCTATTGCTTCATAAATTGGCAACAACTCTTTTGCGATTAAACATTTGATCATCATACTTTGGCTGGATTGTTCTAGTCCACATAATTGGAAATACCTCTTGCATTCTCCAATAAAAACGTATACATCGACGCTGCCATCTTAAATATCTGGGATCATTTTGTTGATCATTGCCAGGGTCACCATGTTAATAATAATCAGTTAATAATCTACAAATATTTATTTTTAATACAAAATGCAAAATACAAATTATTGCCTAAATCTGGTATTATTAAAACACCCGATTTAAATGGCGAATTAATTAATTAAATAATAATGATAATTATGCGTGCCAGCTTTTATACTTATTATACTTTTTCTTATAATATAATATATATTTTATTTATAAATTAATTATTTAAATATTCCTAACAGACTGCATATGAAGTGGGTTTTGATAGTTTTTTGATTGCTGAAACGTGTGTGGGTAAATATTTTTTTTGTATCACTGTTTTGATGAACTCGTATGGACTTTCTGAGTTTAATGCGTCGGGTATTTGTAAACTTATTTCTAACATTAACTAGTTAGGTATTAAGTCTGGTGTTGATTTGGGGTTGGCGTTTGTTCACGATTTAAAAATACAGAACCAAGATCGTGGAATGTCTAACTCTAAAAATATCAATTGAATTCAAGTGATGGATGTGGATAAGTGATGGTCGATATTTGTTTTGATGCCACCTCTTGGCTTGATAAAAAGTGTTACTATTGAATGTTCTGGAATTGAAAAAGCTCGATAATGGGGACTCTGTTATTTAATATGAAAAATTCGTTGTCGTCCATTAAAAATGTTTTGTTAGATCTTTGGTGAAATCTGAGGTTTCGCGTAATTGATACAAAATGCTGTTGTGGTGGACAGTGATGTTGGACATTTTGTTATTAATTAAGGTTTGGTTTTTGAGTTTTGAAAAGAGAGGAGATACAATGATATTAAAATAATAATCAAACGTGGAAAATACATTATATATAAATTTTAAGAATGAAAAATGTCCTAAGGACAATTATAGATATAGTTTTAACTTTTTTTAGGGAAAAAATCTGACATTTCTGAGACCAATTGTTGGAACTAATTGGTACAATATATTTATTGAATTCCACATCTTTGTATAAGGTGTATCTGTGTATTTGTGAATGAATTTGTGAATTTAGGAATGGAATTACATTTTATTGGATACGACTCCTGATTTTGTATTGTTTGAATATTCCCTTTAGATGGTGTAGTCTCCATGATCCAAGTGTAATTACTGAAGTATTTCTTTGATCCACAAATTGTTCCAATTGCAGAGTTTTGAGCATATTTTTATTGATTAGAAGATGTAGACGTTTGATAGGAAGTGGTTATATAAGAATAATAAAACAACGTATTTTAATTTAATAATGAATTTTGAAATTTAATTATTAAATTAATATATTTATTAATTAGAAAGTCATAGGAACTACATTCTTTATTTTTTTTACATTACATATTTCGTAATGTTGAATATTCTTTTTAAAAATCTTTGTTATCAAATATATTTTCAATCTGTTTTGAAATATTACTATTATGTATAATTTTAGTTAATATCAGCAATGTTTATAAAGAATATAATTTACAAAAATAAAATCTTAATTGATGAAATTTTCGAAACTCAATTATTAAAAATATAAAACAAATAATTTTTTATTATTTAAGATTAGTTATTTAAAAGAAACTTTTCTATATTATAAATATATATTATAATCTTTGATTCACTTTACTTTTACAAACAAGGTATTTTTATTGCTGAACTCTTAATTTCACCATGAAAGAAAGAAATTTCTTTTGTAATATATTCAGTCGAGAATATATTATATGAACTTCATGACTTATTTTTTGATGAAAATAACATTAATTGTAACAATTCCTTAATTTCATAAATATAATTTTGTTTAAAGTATAATAAATTGACTATAATTTAAGACCTTATTTACTAAAATATTTATTTAATGAAAATTCAATATACATTCAAATGTTAAATGTGGAAATATAAGTATATATAAGTAATTTTATCAATATTATATTAACAAGCAGGGGCGGATTAAGTATGCACGGGGCCCTTGGCTGCCATTCAAACTGGGGCCCGGTCCAGTCCAGCGTCCATATAAAATGATTGCTAGCAGCTAATGTAAGACTGTAACTTGCAGAGTTAAAAAATAAAAAATTAAATAAAAGTAAATTTAATTTATATAAAGTTAAATGAATTCACACTTCATTAAAATATTTATTATTAGACTATATTTCAACCTAGAACCTACGCTTGCAAACTTTTCTCATGGCGAAATTATCAATTATGTCAGTAAAGCTAAGTGAGCTTACAATTTCAATTTCGATGCTCATCACATAATGAGCGACACTGCTATTCTCACGAAGGATAGCCTGGACTCCGTTATACTTCCCACTCATATTTGCAGCGTTGTCGTATGACTGTCCACGGCAATCTTGAATTTTAATGCCATTTTTTTCCAAAAAATTAAGAATAATTCGGACAATTTTTGATCCAGTGTGGGAATACATTGGTATGAACTTGATGAATCATTCAACAGGGCCAGATTGTGCAACATACCGGATGGTCATTGTTAACTGGCCCACATGAATAACATCTGGCGTGGAGTCTACAGATATCGAGAAGTACTTTGCAGATTTTATTTCAGCAACAATAACAGACAATACCTTTTGACCCATCAGTCCAATCAACTCTTCACAGATAGTTGAGGAAATATAAGACGTGTGTCCACGTCCTTTATTTCCATGTTGACAGATATGATCAGCAAGAAATGTGTCAAACTGACTCAGTAGTTCCAGCATTTCAAGGTAGTTACCATTGCTCGGTGAGCCTAAAAGCTCATTTTTGCCACGAAATGCAAGACCACGAATACAAATAAATTGTATAACGATTACTATCCTTATAAGTACTTTTTTCCAATATTGGACTTCACCTTCAAATTGCTTGGAAAGATTAAAGTCTATTTGCATGGATGATTTACGACCACTTAGTGCTGCCATTTCATCAAGATGTTGCTTAGAGGTTTCATGACTCGAAAGCATTTCATGAGCATGCTTCTAATCCTTAAAGCCAGTTGTAAGCTTACTCACTGCCTGTGACATCAACTTGCATACAAAACAATAAACACATCCACTAGTTTTTGAATAGCATAACCAATTTCTGTCAAACCGCTCTCCTGTTCGCGCATGAACACGTGTAAACAATGTTAAAGTACAATAATGGCTTTGTCCCTCCTTATCCTAATGTATACATGATTCTTTAAAACCGTCATCCTTATGTTGACAAAATGATGAACCAAGCTGAATCCAGTGATTACGCATGTTCTCAGAGATTTTTTCTGGCCAAAGATGAAGATCATCAATGGCAACAATAATCCAAATCCATAACAGACTGTGCAGAAGCAGGCTCATTAGTCATGACTTCAGTGTTCACTGAGTTCTCTTCATAACCTGTTTTTGGCATCGTAGTTGGCTTGCAGAAGAATGTAATTTTATGAGATTTTTCAGATAACTCCTTTTCTCTTTTTTTCTCTTTTAATGAAGCTGCACGCTTTTGTGCGCCACTGGGATATGAACATTGCTTGACTATAATTAATTTTTGATATAAAAACAAATTTTAGACAACGATATATTATTAATATATATAATATATTGATATATTAAATTTTTAGGGTCCCAAAAATTTAAAATTAAAAATAAAATTACAGTATGCCTTTACAAAAAATTATTTATGTATATATATATATATATATATATATATATATATATATAAGGCTATATAAATAATTTTTTGTAAAAGCATATTATGCTACTCTAATTTCATTTTTAATTTTAAATTTTTAAGGCCCTAAAAATTTGGGGGCCCCAGTATTTAGCCCGTTCAGCCCCGCTATTGTTAACAAGTTAGGAATATAGAAAATTGTCAATGTTTCACTAAAGCCCAATAAGTAATGGTCTAAATGACAAAACATTAGAGTATCATTAATATAAAAACTAATCAATAATAAATAAGTGTCCTTAACAAATATGACAATAAATAAGGGTTACAACAAGTGAAGTAGCGACAATATTTGTTGCCCCTCGGTTGCACCCATCTGTAGGGTTATGGTCGTTGACCTATTTCTGTAACATTGTCTGGCAATTGGTCGGTTACGAGTGGGAAAACATTTCATGTATGTGTTCATCCTATAATGTCGATGCTTACGTCGTAACTGCTCATAACTGATTTTACCGTTAAAATTAATTTTTTTATTTATAATACATATTTCAATTATTATTCTTTTAATTTAAAATTAAGATTAAATAAGTATTTTTTGAAAGTATTTAGTGTACATTTAAATTTGTCTAAAATAAATGCTTAATGAAATGAAGTGGTAAATTTCAATTTCCGAATCAGTTCATTGTGAGGTGAGTAATCGATGAGTCATATCTTTGTTTAACAATGCGCCATGGAGCACATAACTATCTACTCTTTATCATTAATTAAAGTAATCTTTTCATTAAGAAGAGATATAACATGATCTAAAAAAGTATTGCTCATTTGTCGTGCAGAACTGATTCGGAAATTGAAGCAATTATTTTAGACAAATTTAAATGTACACTAAATACTTTCAAAAAATACTTATTTAATCTTAATTTTAAATTAAAAGAATAATAATTGAAATATGTATTATAAATAAAAAAATTAATTTTAACGGTAAAATCAGTTGTTATGAGCAGTTACGACGTAAGCATCGACATTATAGGATGAACACATACATGAAATGTTTAAAAATAATTCTAGGGGGTACACCGGATGGTTGTGATACAGGTGGCTACTAACTACCTACTGTATTTAATTCACAACATACCTTTTTATTATAAAATCTGAATATTGGCATGATTTTGTTAAACATTCAGTTAAAGATTTAGTTGCTTTTGAAACTGCGTTGATTGCCAATTAAATTCAACTCATTTTTAAAAGACTTGTTTTCTTTCATAATTTTTTAATAGGAATTTCTCTTCATTTATAAAAGTTTTAACAATAAATTATTTAAACACCAGTAATAATTAAGTATCATAATTATAACTCTATACTAAAATTAATATGAAAATTCATTTTTATTATTTAAAAAAATATTTAATGATATTTTCTATTAACTTTTACAGTCGTATTCCTTATATGCTGGGTCCCATTCTTCACACTTAATGTCACTAATGCAATTTGTATGAGATTCAACTTTTCCAATAAAACTTATTTATGCTCACTAGCTGATTCAAAGACGGCCAGTGTGGTGGTTTGGCTAGGCTATACAAACTCATGTGTCAATCCAATAATATATACTATATTTAATGGAGAATTCCGTCGATCATTCAAAAAGATTTTAAGATTGTGAACTCATATGTCTAAGAAGAACATGCGTTAATTATTTGATGAAAAATATATAAAATCTCATTCATTAATTTTTTTATTTATTTATTTAAAAATTTAATTAAAATAAAACATTCATTAATTATAAAATTTATTAATTTTATGATGAAAGTAATGAAACATTTGTAATGTTATCATTACAAATTTACAATTTACTAAACTTGCTCGTAAACTTACATTTGATGTTAATAAACATCTATGATATTTAATATATATCTTGTAATTAATATTATTCTCTAAGATTTTGCTTGTCTAATTATTACTTGACATATAATTATCATTCAAAGAACTAGAAAGAGCTACGATTGGAACGAACATATAAACGAGATGTGCTTTATAAAATGCTTTAACCTAGTATAATAGATTCATTACTGTAATTTCTTTAAAAATATTTTCATCGAGATTAAACTGGATTGATTTTCTATCAAAAGGAAGTTGTATATACGATTTCCGGTATCCCGCAACTTCGAAAACTTTTTAATTTGCGCCCAACTCAACCCCACCACCACCATCAAACGGATAGATGGGCAAAAAATTATATGTTGATAATAGTAGTGAATTCTACAACAAAATATTCCAAGAATTTCTTACAAGAAAACGATATTGAAATTTATTCAACTTTTATTCAACCAGACGAAAGATCACAAGGTCCTTCACACATTCCAATTATTGAACAATTCAACAGATCAAGGTCATATTTTTCAATTTCAATTTTAAAATTTTAATTTTGAGAGTTTCCGCGAATGAATTTTATTGAACGATGACTATTGTTAAAGATCTTTCAAAGGATTATTACGCACCCGGGAGATATTATTACTATTATTATTAAGATTATTATTATTATTAAGATTATTGTTATTATAGTAGATAGATATGTCTCCGCTAGATCACGACTCCGCTGTATCACATACCCCTCCTCCCCTCCCCCAGGAGAAATTTTTAAAATTCTTATCAAGGTAAAATATGTAGGCCAAGGTCAAATTTTCTAAGGTTAAGGTCAATTGTTTTTTTTTTAAATTTGAAATTCGAGAGTTCCCGCCAAATGATATTATAATTTGAAAATAAAAGTCTTTGATTATTATTAGGCCAGGATTATTATTATTATTATATATACTCCGAGTTTATCCGACCAGATATTTTATCCCATATGGGTATTGCTAGCAAGGGTACTGGTCACGATCAACAAGGTTATTATTATTATTATTATTATTATTATTATTATTATTATTATTATTATTATTATTATTATTATTATTATTATTATTATTATTATTATTATTATTATTATTATTATTATTATTATTATTATTATTATTATTATTATTATTATTATTATTATTATTATTATTATTATTATTATTATTATTAAGATTTACAAAATTATTATTAGTTTTCATAAAAATGATAATAAATTAAGACATTAAAAGATATATTAAATCACAGATCAATTCGATAATAATACGTCATCTATATCAATATCATTGCCATCATTGGCATCATTGAAATCTGGACTTCGACCTCCGAATAGTGGACGAATTTCTGAAAATACTTGGTCAACATCTAAGGCATCTATTCCTAAATAATGCCCAAATGCGAGACTTGAATTTTTCCCCACCCATAATCGTTTGTCATCGTTGTTTGACAATGCAATCTTAATATTTTCAAACGTAAGAAGTTGGTGGATACGCGTCCCTATTCTAGTTTGCGGCACCGTATATACTACGCTGTTGTTGTAGCAGTCTAAATAAACTAGTGCCCTATCTCAGTATTACCAAGCTGAACTCCCTTAACCCTAAGTGTTGCCTTATCTCCTAACAAACTATAACACTTGGGTCTTAAGAAAACCCACTCTTTATAACCAAGCCCTTTACTTTCGTCTTAAATTTTCCTATCACAGAATCCAAACTCTTTGAATACAAAGGATGAGCAGGATCATAATTGCTAGTATCTAAAAGATTATCACGAATCATTGCCGGCAAAAGAGTGTCAAACTTACAGTGCTTTATCTCTAAGAAAAAGGAGTCAGTGTCACCGGCAACGATATTTATATCACAGTTAAACTCTAAACGATATTTAGACAATTCTATATACTGTAACTGGTACATCCTCAGTTTAGACAAATCTAACACTGTTTGACCAATATAGCTAGGTCTGTCTAAACATATATAATCTTTATCCAGATGAGCCGCAATCAGATCATCAGCAATTTTGATAGATTTTCTGAAAGTAGGTTTTGATGCATATACAATCATCTTTTCAGCTGAATTGCTTAGCCTCAAATTCATCCGTTTTTTCAGATTCTCCACCGATTTACCATACAAGCTATTGTTAAATAATTTGTATAGATCCCTATATAATTCACATGTATTGGCTCGTAAATTAGTGTTTTTGTCTATGTACGATTTAAAAATGGGTGCATGCTTAAATTTAATTGCCCTATGTACATTTTTAATAATAGCCCCCAATTCTATATACAACTTAAGAAGTCGCCAATGAAGAACATGGTTCTTCTTCGGCCAATGCGTGAGCATCAGCTTCTCAACTTTCGAATCTGGCGGGCACATCTTTTCCGGAGCAATCGGAAAATCATTCAAAAACTCATGCACACACTGAGGGATATCGATATCCACTTCCATAGTATACCCATATGGAAGATTTTCAATATCCTCATTCATACATTCATTCAAGACAGAATCAAGATCATCACCCATTCAAAGTCAGCATACGGAAGCTTTTGGCTTAAGGCCCAACCATACAAGTTATTTATGTCAATATACAAGAGTTCTGTGTCTTCAGAAATTACAACATAATGTTTGTTAACAAATGTTAACCCACCCCGTATCCCTCCTTCATAGAAATTAAACATTTTCATGTCCTGCAAAAGTTCAATAGGTCCCGTTAATGTCATAAGCGCTGAGGCCTATGACATACCCGGAATGCCATAGAAATTAAGAGGCTCCAGACCATTGTAAGCAATGGCCTTTTCACGGAATTGTTGAAAATAGTCTGCGAGGAAAGACACGTCTAATGTAAGGTAAGTTAACATGTAATCTAACATGTTGTTGCAGTTTTGCTGAGTCTAAATAACTTGGGCTAATGCATAGTCATCATTAGACACAGAATCCCAGATCGGAGGTAGTTCAAGAGTCGATTCTAGAACATCAAGAGATGTGGCGAAGTCATAAGAAAAGATACCTTTGGCTCGAACAATTGCGCCATCAAAAACAGAAGAAGTTAAAGGCAGATTGGAAAGAGTCTTAACCGCTTTTGCTAAAGATGAATTAACAAACTGCATGCTGTCAATAAAATGAACAGGCAATTTGTTAATGTACGCGATGAGAGAGATGAATTTCTCAGTAGTAGTCGGAATAATATTTAATTCCCAAGAAGGAAAATTATTCAAACCATACTTCAAAATATGATGGAGATCATACCCCCTCAAATTATGAAACACAACCGGGAACTGTCTCGGAATTCGCCAAGACACATTACATTTCCTACAAGCAGCACCAAGATACTTACCTGTGAAGTGGCAATGGTCCTTAACTCTATCTCTAATGAATTTTTTTCAAAGGTAACAGGTTCTGAAATCTCTATATGCCCGCTGTTGAACGAGAGACAAGGTTTGCATGTTCTTTTCCCCATTAATTTCGTAATATGGTAGGACAATTGTGACCGCAATTTCCTCCACCTTACGCAAGAAAGACAACACACAATCATCACCAACAAACTCATAATAAAATCTAGTGTTATTATAATTATTAATTAATAACATGCCTGCTGTTATTGGCAAGTGCTTTTGATGGTGTATTATATCCTCAGGCAAGATTGCCTCAAAATCGGCATATATCACGAATGGCGGGGTGATTGTCTTCGCATAATTTGAAAAAGTTAAATTTTTCTCTTTCGGTAGTGTATATAAAGTTGTACCTATTTGGTTCTTACTACATAGTGAAACATGTACGTTAAATGCTTTTTCAAGTCGAAAACCATTGAGACAATGAGGACACCAATTTACTCTAATCCAAAGGCTGCAGGAGCTATTAGGATGTGAGTTCATTAATTTTTGTAAGTTAAAAACTGCGGTATAATGGAAATTATCACCGTCTTCCAATTAAAGTAAGTATATGGGTTCACCACCTATAACCTTAGATCGGTGAATGATATCTAATTGAGGATGACGTGGAATATAATTATCGTCAATTACATTTTCAGAAGGCTTAGCTGGGTTCTTTTTATAAATTAAAACATTTATTGATAAATTTAAATCACTATTTTTCCTTTCAAATTTAGAGATATCACATAATGTCATTGGACAATCAGAAATGGGGTCAAAATTTAACTCATCAAGATAATTTTCATAGGAACTAACTCTATTTCTATTTATATGTACTACATTACGTTTTAAAAGAGCTAAATACTATATATAAAGCACATATCGTCAGTGTTTTTGACGTTTACTATTGCTTTTTTAGAATTTAAAGCACCTGGGGTGGGGATATAACTATGTCCAGCTAACCTATTCATATGGGTAAATTTTGTTAATATAAAATCTATCTCTTTGATTTTAACCACTCGCCATCCGCTACCCAAATGTGCGAACTTTTCAATTTTATAATTTAATCTGGTGATACTGTTACCCTCTACTAGAAAATTATCTGAAAAAACTTCGGCGTTATTAGAGAAAAAATTATCTCTAATTTCCACATCTTTCTCAAACTGGATTAAAACGGTGAATTGCATTTTCACTGACCCCATTCCGTTTATTTCGGTAATTAATTTATTTGTCATCTTATTTGTAATGAAAACTTGTACCAAGTTATCTTTTTCCATATTAAATCGTAAATTCTTTCGAGTCCCTTTAAAATCTATCTCAATTTCAGGTTCATCGTCAATATCGATCGAACCGCCTATCTTATTATTTACTGAACCACCTATTTAAATATTGTTTAAATCACTTATTTGATCTATTTTTGTAATTTTAGAGGGGACGCAAGACCCAAAACTAACAGCAGGCTGTTTATTATTATTTAGAATATTATTTATTTTAGTATTTTGATTCGTATTTAGATTAGTATTATTTACATTATTATTTACATGTTTTGTATTATAATTATAATTTATAGGTTTTGTATTTATGTGTTTTGTAGTATTATGTATTGATTGTTGTATTTTGATAAACAATTTCTTTTTATTAAAGAAAACAGATTTAAATGTGATTTGTGAATATTATAAAACTCTATATATTTAATGCTGTGGGAAGTCTCGCATATTGGACATATAAAGTAGTTGATGCCATAGAATCTATGACACAAGACCCAAAACTAACAGCAGGCTGTTTATTATTATTTAGAATATTATTTATGTTCATTTTCAAATTCATAATAACACATAATCATTTTATTTTCATATCGATGTTTATATCTAAATCGAGCTGCTTCCATTTGTGCACGACATACTTGAGATCGATAATCAGGGATCATACCAGTCATAACACTTCCAGTACTTTCAGTAATATTAAACAATCTTGTAGCTGAACTCTTCTCAATCATTTTATCTGGAACCTGTCTTTGTGTAGCTACACATATATTTGATCTCATATTATTCTTTCTGAACACAAAACAATATCGATTCGGCCATTTTGATCTTGAGCAAATTTCAACAAATTTGTTTGATCCATATTCAACTCACCAGGTACAGATTGAACTAATTGCCGGTCTCGAGATAATGTGATTAGAGAAAATCCATTACCCAGAATTTTAATAGATTTGATAGATCTGATAACATCGTCTTTACAAATAGTTTCTATTTCCATTTTGCTGCGGGTTCTATTCAACCTTGCCACTAAATCATCGAGATCCATCAATCCCCCGTTATATTTAGATGTTGCCATCTTTAATCGGAAGCTCATAATACAAAACGAAAAACCAAATCCATAAGAATTCAACAACTCGAGTTCCATTGCCATTTTTAACAACTCTCTTTATTGCAATAGTCACATGTATTCAAATTAATCATCATTCATTCAAAAACGTCGATAAAATTCCAACTCTAATTAACAAATTCAAAATCGATAAAAAAATCTAAATCTAAAAAATAAAAAATTACAACCTAATTAACAATAAATTCAAATACCTATTGCTCGCGTCTGTGTGCGCACACAAGCCAAAACAAAGAAAAGAAAAGCGCACCCAGACGCGAGATCAGATTAAAAATTTCTACATTCTCCATTTTACGCGTCTGTGTGCGCACACAACCAAAACAAAGAAAAGCGCACACAGACGCGAGACAACTAATAATTCACCATCCTCCCCCCCTTGACACCTTAGTGTCAATCTCAAATCCCCATCAGCTTCTCCTTCTTTTTTTATACTCAAACATAATTTGAAGATACATTCCCGTGTCAGTTTATCCCTTTTACCCTTCATTTCTTGCACTTCCCTCGCCATTTTATCCCTTTTCCCCTTCCTTTTCTGCATTTCCCTCGCCATTTTATCCCTTCTCCCCTCCATTTTCTGCATTTCCGTTGCCATTTTATCCCTTCTCCCCTCCATTTCCTGCATTTCCCTCGCCATTTTATTGCTTCTCCCCTTCATTTTCTGCATTTCCCTCGCCATTTTATCCCTTTCCCCCTTCATTTCCTGCCTTATGGTTCAATCTCCAATAACCCTCACAAACCCATCTTTGTATTATATAAGCCGCCGCGCCACGCACCTTTTTTGAAAGATCATTGTGGATTCTCCATCCACCATCGCTATTCTCGGCCAAGCAGCTGTCCCTGTTCAGTTTGTTTAGGTGTAATCTCTCCATTATTCTTTCTCCCTTTTTCGCCAATTCAATATTCCACCCTTTTCCCTGTTGCATTTCATTTAGTGACCAGTTTTCACTTAATGTTTTTATAAGCATTTTACAAAGTCGTTCTTTGATTGCTTCGTGTTTCGATTCCCCAATCGACGCCTTGTCTTTCATGTGCATCTTTAGAGGCGTGCAAGCGAGTTCCAGTGATCCTTGTTGTTTTAAACTGTTCGATGATTCGTTCAATTTTTCCAAAACTTCCTTGGCCCCTTGATCATTATCACGTACAGTTTCCCATGATTTCACATATACCATACTGGTCTCCTTGTTTTGCCTCTCCCCTTTGGAGTCTTCTGCACCTTTTACATTATCACGTTCTTCTTTTAATCGATTAACTTCCCCTTCGTCGTCCTGCATATCCTTAACCGCCGCCTCGGGCGTTAAATCCTCTGATTCTGGTTTGTCTTTTTCCCAATTACTCATCACTTCCGTTGTCTTCGGTTCCACAATTTTATCCTCGGATAATTTTATGATCTCACCAGCCCGGCAAGCCTCATCTTGCTTTTCCCCTGTATTCATTTTTCCTTGACCATTTTGTGTGATTGTCATAACGTTAACTAATTCGTTAGTTCTTCCAGAATTGAATATTTGCCCATCTAAATGACTCTGAGCTCCTTGCTCTTCATTAGATGCCTTACTCCTGTCGAGTGGCGTGTCCTCAATTCCTCGAGATGCCCGAAACTCGTCATTGAACATTTCAGTTACCGCAAAATAACTCTGAACCGGCCTCATTGATGCGTTTTCATTTAATAATTCGTTGTGTCTTTGCTTACATCCGGTAACCTTGCAGAAAGATTCTTTACGACATTCTTTGGCCATGTGATTTCTTTTGAAGCAATTCCTGCACAGTTTCCTTTCTTCGATGACTCTCTTCCTTTCTGAAATTGTGAGTTGCTTAAACTTGTCACATTGGTCTAGGTAATGTTGACCACCACATTGTACACACTCTGATCTATAGCCGTTAGAGTTATTCACCTGTATAACCGTTCCACTTTTAACTCTGCCATCTGGTTGCCCCGTAAAATGCGTCCAACCTCCTGGATTGAAGCTTTCTCTTTCTCTAGACACACCTTCTACTCTTGACACATCATAAGCCCTGGTGCATGGTTGAGTCCCATACACAACCTCGTTAGTGGACCTTAGGATCTCCGCTTCTTGTTGTATCCATCTTCTCAAATCCTCTATCGTCTCCCACAATTCCTTTTCTATTTTCTCTTTCTTCCATTTATACACAAGATCCGTTGTTAACTTGCCCAAACACTTTTGAAAAAGATATCCAGTCTTTAACTCGGATTCTTTCCCAGTGGATTTAAATCGCACGGTGACTATTTCTAATAATCCAACAAATAAGTCTAGATCCTTCAAATCTCCTTCTCGAATTGGCCTGAACTGGTCCATCTCCTCTAACATTGATAAATATATCCTTTCATCCCCACTATATCGCCTATCCAACTTCTCTTTTGCCATTTGATAAGCCTCTGCCGAATATCCTAGATTTTCAATTAACTTTAATGGCTCTCCGTGAAGGTACTTGTGCAGGTGAAACATCTTTTCAACCTCATCGCCTTCCGCTTCGTCAACACACGCCGTAAAAGCTGCTTTCCATGGTTCGTACTCTTTCATCTTGCCTTCAAAAACAGGGATTGTAATTTTCTGTAGACTTTCCAGTTTTCTTTTATGCACGGGATTATTCTTCTTGATTGTATCATCATTCCCCTTTTCCTTCTTTTCCATAAAAGATTGATTTGCTTTTCTTTCCATCAATGCCCTAATTATTTGATGTTTTTCCTCGATCTCCTGCAGGTCTTTATCTAAGATTGCAGTGATGTCCAATCTATGCAATTTTTCACTGATCGTTCTTAGATCTCTTAATTCTTCATCTAGACTCTCCTTTAGATCTTCATATTCTTCCAACCATTGGCTAATATCCTTACCCTTTATATCATTCAGAATCTTATTTCTCAATCTCGTTAATTTTCCTTTTTTCATTCTCTTTTTCCACAATTCTTCTTCTAAAATCTCTTCGTCATTGCCACCGCACAGCCTGAGTAACAAATGAAGTGTCGACCCTACTTGTATCCTATAATCGTTCAATCTTCTTTTATTTTCTAACTGCTTTCCTGCGTATATTAACATTTGATAATTTTCCGGAATTCCTTCTTTGTCCTGGATTTTTCCTTTTACCTATTCAATTGTGTCCTTCTATTTAACGTCCAGAGTAATTGTCTTACCAGTAAGAGTTTTGACAAATATTTGACTTTCCCATCGCAACTCAACCCCCATTACCCCGCTCGCCCTCACCCTTGACTCGGCTCTGTTCTTTACCCTGTTCCCCTGGCTTCCCCCTTTAAAAGAGTGATGGGGCCCATAGCAGCACTTTCCCACGCTCGGTAGGGAAGGGAGGATGATTAATTTTACAAAAATATTATTAAACATATAATACGCATAATATACACATAATATACATGAACACAAAAAAGACATTTTATAAGACATATTAATTACCTTGTTCCGGCTGGCTAGCCGGAACCACGCTCTGCTACCATGTTCATTTTCGAATTCATAATAACACATAATCATTTTATTTTCATCTCCATGTTTATATCTAAATCGAGTTGCTTCCATTTGTGCACGACATACTTGAGATCGATAATCAGGGATCATACCAGTCATAACACTTCCAGTACTTTCAGTAATATTAAACAATCTTGTAGCTGAACTCTTCTCAATCATTTTATCTGGAACCTGTCTTTGTGTAGCTACACATATATTTGATCTCATATTATTCTTTTCTGAACACAAAACAATATCGATTCGGCCATTTTGATCTTGAGCAAATTTCAACAAATTTGTTTGATCCATATTCAACTCACCAGGTACAGATTGAACTAATTGCCGGTCTCGAGATAATGGGATTAGAGAAAATCCATTACCCAGAATTTTAATAGATTTGATAGATCTGATAACATCGTCTTTACAAATAGTTTCTATTTCCATTTTGCTGCGGGTTCTATTCAACCTTGCCACTAAATCATCGAGATCCATCAATCCCCCGTTATATTTAGATGTTGCCATCTTTAATCGGAAGCTCATAATACAAAACGAAAAACCAAATCCATAAGAATTCAACAACTCGAGTTCCATTGCCATTTTTAACAACTCTCTTTATTGCAATAGTCACATGTATTCAAATTAATCATCATTCATTCAAAAACGTCGATAAAATTCCAACTATAATTAACAAATTCAAAATCGATAAAAAAATCTAAATCTAAAAAATAAAAAATTACAACCTAATTAACAATAAATTCAAATACCTATTGCTCGCGTCTGTGTGCGCACACAAGCCAAAACAAAGAAAAAAAAAGCGCGCCCAGACGCGAGATCAGATTAAAAATTTCTACATTCTCCATTTTACGCGTCTGTGTGCGCACACAACCAAAACAAAGAAAAGCACACACAGACGCGAGACAACTAATAATTCACCAATTTATTTTAGTATTTTGATTCGTATTTAGATTAGTATTATTTACATTATTATTTACATGTTTTGTTTTATAATTATAATTTATAGGTTTTGTATTTATGTGTTTTGTAGTATTATGTATTGATTGTTGTATTTTGATAAACAATTTCTTTTTATTAAAGAAAACAGATTTAAATGTGATTTGTGAATATTATAAAACTCTATATATTTAATGCTGTGGGAAGTCTCGCATATTGGACATATAAAGTAGTTGATGCCATAGAATCTATGACCGTAGTATTTTTTCATATTTTTATGGCATATATTTGTATGATCATTTGATGACATGCAGTAGCGTGGGTATAATTTACCTGATAAATTATAAATATATATCAAATATATTAATAGATTTAAATATTAATAGTTAATTGCATTTATATTTAATGTCTTTATTAACAATTCTTAAGCAGTTTTTATCGCATAATAATTATAAAACGGAATAATAATCGGAATACATATATAATTTATTGTAATATTATTTTTATCAGAGGTATAAAATATGGGAGGTAATAATCATGAAATTAATGCAAATTATGAAAATTTTAAATAAATTAACTTTAGTGTCAAAATTTCTTTTTAAAATATATTTAAGTTTTAAAATACCGCAACGTAATGTATTTATTCTTTTTCCTATCCCTTCCTTGAGTTTGATTGGACCAGAAAATATTCATTTTCTGTATAAGCAGTTACAATTTTCAAAATCGTCACAATTATTTTTAAATTTTACAAATTTTTGACTAAAAATTTTCGATTAAAAATGGACAGTGAATTAGATAATATTTTACGCGCCATGTTGGCAGGAGAAAACGGTAAATTATTTTATTTTTATTATTATTATTATTTATTATTTTAGAGAATTTATGGTATGAAGTCACCAAGATCTGCAAATTATTATTAGTGACGATGAAGAAGATCTTTTATTAAGTAAATTTATTTTCAATATTTAATTGAAAATAAAATTATTTAGTTGATCAGCATATTAATGACGGTGAAAATATTATTGAGGACAATACCCGAGATATTATCATGGAATCAATGGGTAAATTTATTTTATTTAATTAATGAATTACAAAACCTTAAGGTGATGATACCTCAAATGTTGGATATGCGCCAAATATTAATGTTGTTTCTGATGACTATGCCCACATGTCTATTGAGGAGGAAATTAATCATGCCTCCGTTTCTTATGGGGATGAATCTGAGGATGATTCCGATATAGAATCAAAATGTTAGTTATATTTTATTATTATTTTTAAAATTAATTTAAAATTGTGTTTGATAATTAATTTTGTTTAATAACCACGTATAAATTGTGAAAATGTTTCTGGAAAAAATTATGAAAATGTTGAAAATGATGAAAATGTTCCTGAAATTATTATGAAAATGTTGAAAATTATGAAAAATATGAAAATTTTTCTGAAAATAATTATGAAAATGTTGAAAATATTGAAAATGATGATAACCACGTATAAATTATGAAAAATCTGAAAAATATGAAGATGTTCCTGAAGTTATAATGAAAATGTTTGAAATTATGAAAAATATGAAAACGTTTCTGAAAATAATTATGAAAATGTTGAAAATCATGAAATGTTCCTGAAAATTATGAAAATTTTTCTGAAAATAATTATGAAAAATCTGAAAATTATGAAAAATATGAATATGTTCCTGAAAATGATGTTGAAATTAATAAGTTGTTATGAAAATAATAATTGAATAGAAATAATACTTTAAAAATATTAATTGTCAAACATAATTTGCATTGAGCACGCAACTACTCTCTCTAATAATAATATTAAAAAAAAAGTAATATTAAATATAATAATAATAATAATAATAATAATAATAATAATAATAATAATAACAATAACAATGATAATAATATTTATGATTTCATACCTCCCATATTTTATACCTCTGATAAAAATAATATTACAATAAATTATATATGTATTCCGATTATTATTCCGTTTTATAATTATTATGCGATAAAAACTGCTTAAGAATTGTTAATAAAGACATTAAATATAAATGCAATTAACTATTAATATTTAAATCTATTAATATATTTGATATATATTTATAATTTATCAGGTAAATTATACCCACGCTACTGCATGTCATCAAATGATCATACAAATATATGCCATAAAAATATGAAAAAATACTACGGTCATAGATTCTATGGCATCAACTACTTTATATGTCCAATATGCGAGACTTCCCACAGCATTAAATATATAGAGTTTTATAATATTCACAAATCACATTTAAATCTGTTTTCTTTAATAAAAGAAATTGTTTATCAAAATACAACAATCAATACATAATACTACAAAACACATAAATACAAAACCTATAAATTATAATTATAATACAAAACATGTAAATAATAATGTAAATAATACTAATCTAAATACGAATCAAAATACTAAAATAAATAATATTCTAAATAATAATAAACAGCCTGCTGTTAGTTTTGGGTCTTGCGTCCCCTCTAAAATTACAAAAATAGATCAAATAAGTGATTTAAACAATATTTAAATAGGTGGTTCAGTAAATAATAAGATAGGCGGTTCGATCGATATTGACGATGAACCTGAAATTGAGATAGATTTTAAAGGGACTCGAAAGAATTTACGATTTAATATGGAAAAAGATAACTTGGTACAAGTTTTCATTACAAATAAGATGACAAATAAATTAATTACCGAAATAAACGGAATGGGGTCAGTGAAAATGCAATTCACCGTTTTAATCCAGTTTGAGAAAGATGTGGAAATTAGAGATAATTTTTTCTCTAATAACGCCGAAGTTTTTTCAGATAATTTTCTAGTAGAGGGTAACAGTATCACCAGATTAAATTATAAAATTGAAAAAGTTCGCACATTTGGGTAGCGGATGGCGAGTGGTTAAAATCAAAGAGATAGATTTTATATTAACAAAATTTACCCATATGAATAGGTTAGCTGGACATAGTTATATCCCCACCCCAGGTGCTTTAAATTCTAAAAAAGCAATAGTAAACGTCAAAAACACTGACGATATGTGCTTTATATATAGTATTTAGCTCTTTTAAAACGTAATGTAGTACATATAAATAGAAATAGAGTTAGTTCCTATGAAAATTATCTTGATGAGTTAAATTTTGACCCCATTTCTGATTGTCCAATGACATTATGTGATATCTCTAAATTTGAAAGGAAAAATAGTGATTTAAATTTATCAATAAATGTTTTAATTTATAAAAAGAACCCAGCTAAGCCTTCTGAAAATGTAATTGACGATAATTATATTCCACGTCATCCTCAATTAGATATCATTCACCGATCTAAGGTTATAGGTGGTGAACCCATATACTTACTTTAATTGGAAGACGGTGATAATTTCCATTATACCGCAGTTTTTAACTTACAAAAATTAATGAACTCACATCCTAATAGCTCCTGCAGCCTTTGGATTAGAGTAAATTGGTGTCCTCATTGTCTCAATGGTTTTCGACTTGAAAAAGCATTTAACGTACATGTTTCACTATGTAGTAAAAACCAAATAGGTACAACTTTATATACACTACCGAAAGAGAAAAATTTAACTTTTTCAAATTATGCGAAGACAATCACCCCGCCATTCATGATATATGCCGATTTTGAGGCAATTTTGCCTGAGGATATAATACACCATCAAAAGCACTTGCCAATAACAGCAGGCATGTTATTAATTAATAATTATAATAACACTAGATTTTATTATGAGTTTGTTGGTGATGATTGTGTGTTGTCTTTCTTGCGTAAGGTGGAGGAAATTGCGGTCACAATTGTCCTACCATATTACGAAATTAATGGGGAAAAGAACATGCAAACCTTGTCTCTCGTTCAACAGCGGGCATATAGAGATTTCAGAACCTGTTACCTTTGAAAAAAATTCATTAGAGATAGAGTTAAGGACCATTGCCACTTCACAGGTAAGTATCTTGGTGCTGCTTGTAGGAAATGTAATGTGTCTTGGCAAATTCTATATATTAATGTACTGATATTTTGGGCAATATTGTTTGAAATTATTTTTAAAATATTATAATTATTATTCATTTTTAGATAATTAAATCCATGTTTTCACCGTGGGTAGAAGACAATGGTGGATAGGTTACAATCATCCAACTCGCCAGCAATGCTAAAGAAACTGATGAAATCAAAAGAAAAATCAAAAACTATATTAAACTTCCAACAGGAGTTGCTATATTGTATATGTTTTTTAAATATTTAAATAAATATTAATTTTGTTTTTTGTATTCAAATAAAATTTAAAATTTAACATTTATTAACACATTGACAATCGTCATCTCCTCATTTCATAATATTTTCAACGACATGATCTATACAATCGTTAGGTTCATCAATTTCTCTATCAATTTCTTGATTGTTTTCTCCATCAATTTCTTGGGTGACTTCCTTATAAGTTTCATCAAATCCTGAATCTTCACTCTCAACTACCCAGCCTATATTTAATGCACTTTTAACAGATAATATGTCCTCCACATTTACCCCAGCTATTTCTGCTAATTTTTCCAATAATAAGTTGATTACAAATTCTAAACAATAAATAATTCGGTAATTAATTAATCATGTTAACCTTTTTCTGTAGTCATTATAAACACTTTAAAACTATAATGTGAGTTTGTTTATAGATTGTCTTTGTTAAAGTTACAAGTGTTTTGCATTAATCTTGTATTTTCCTTGTTAATAAATTGAAAAAAAATTAATAAATAAATAAGATTAAATACATTTATTAAATACATTAAATACATCAACATTTATTATTTTTCTTTGTAGACATATCTTTATATCCTTGGATTGCAATTGTTATATACCAATTTTCGTTTTCTTTGAAACAGATTTCATCAAAGGCATCATAAAATCTTGCATATCGGTTGTTTAACCATGTATGTTGATTGCACGTTAGATTTGAATTCAACCGTTTGAAAACATCATCAATAGTTTTAACATCTACCATTGAAAGCGTGCCGGATAAGAGTTGAAATTGAGTTGGAATTAACTTGAACGGTGCAACTAATTTCATATTGATTTCTTCTTATAAAAATACATTTTGTAGTTATGGAACATTTGAACCAGTTATACAAGATCTTCTTTAAGTTTTTCGGCGCTTGGAATTTTCTTGGTCATCATGATTTATGATTAAAATGAAAAGGTAGAGGGTTTTTCTACCTTCAAAATGAATGGAATAACCAATCAGATTAAAGTTTACCTTTGTTTAAATATATATGTCTTTGATTAAATTGCACATGTTTTGCATTAATGTTACACATGTGTGATTATTATTATTATTATTATTATTATTATTATTATTATTATTATTATTATTATTTCTATTATTATTAATATTACTATTATTATTATTATTATTATTATTATTATTATTATTATTATTATTATTATTATTATTACTTCTATTATTATTAATATTACTATTATTATTATTATTTTTCGATCATCTATATAAAAAAGAAAACAGATCCCATAAAATATTTATTAACTTAGATCAACAATTGTTGAAAAGTTGAATCTTCTAAGTGTTTTCACTAAATCCTACTCAACATATCGCCGATAACGGTCGGCACAGTAAGTACATCCAATTATGCATGGATATTTTGTTTCCATTTCTTTCTGTCTTCTGCCGATTTTGATATCCCACAGGAATTGATTTAAAAAAACTAATATCCAGATTTGGGTGGCAATGTATACCAGATCTGGTACAATCTCTTGTGCCCTGTCCTTCAGAATTTCGTTCAGTTGTGGATAAAAATATTTTAGGCGATTTAGCATCACTTTGGAATATTCATCTGAAAATAAAGATTTTAAAAATGTAACTAATAAATTAAAAATTTAGCGTAATTATCAATCTCTTTCATCAATTTTGCTGCGCTAGGAATTTTGTACATTTTGAAAAATGATAAGGATGAAAAATGATGTGATTTCCAGTTTAACATGGAAAGTATGCAATACAGTTGAATCAACAATATTGTATACTTACCTGGCGCGAAGAGATCTTCGCGTCTCCTGCATAGTACAGACGAAAGCCAAAAGTTCGAATTTAGTCTACTATTGGGATTTGCACTGGGCCTCACAAAGCTTGTAATGTTTATATTATTTTAATGTTAGACACCCGTAAAAAATATTTTACACCATTACAAATAATCAATTAGTTTATATCATCAACTAATTAACCAATTAGATATCGGCCAATGAAATTAACTCATTCCGAACATTGTTAACAAATTCCATTTACTCCAAATTTCTCAACCCAAGCATTACAACCTTTTCACTAGCAAACACATTGACAAATATAGGGTTATATTTTAAAAGCCTCAGTGCCGAAAACAATTCCGGTTCAAACATTCAATCACATTTTCTCGATATGTTGTATAGATTGATAATATGTCCTATATTCATAGTAAAGGTAATTGATTGAATTTTAATATTAGTTATTCGATATTGTAATTTATTAATATTCAAGGGATCCTTACATCCCATGATTCTGCATTTGCCAGTCTTGAAAAATATTATCGGATATTACCTGCTTCTATCGACAATTTGCTAGTGGGAACCTCATTTTTGAAACATCAAAATTTCCTCGATAATTTATATTTGCAAGCATAATTAAATCATTTATGAAATTTTATTCTTTATATACAACTTTAGTAAGAGTTCATTAAAATCATCTAATATAAACAATAACTAGATAGTTTAAAATTAAAAATGGAATTAAGAAATGATGCAGTATACCAAATCGTTGGCTCAAATGGTAGTGGGAAAACATTGTTTGTTTGTAAATTATTACAATCAAAATTATTCAAGTTAAAATTTAATAAACTTTATTGGCATAGGAGTGCTGATGATGAAAGCGGAATGACACAAGATCAGTTTTTTGTAAATTCAAAATGAAAATCATAAAAGGGTTCGATAAAAACTGGTCATCTAGATTACGACAGGGTGTTGTGATCATTATTTATGATTTGTATCAAGAAGTAAATAAGAAAAGGATTTTAATAATTTATTTATGAATATATTTTTCTAGATTTTACACAACAATGTCCTGATGAATTATGAGTAAGAACAGATATATTTGACAAGGAAGGAGCTATAGCATATGAAGAAAGATAAAACCAAAATAAATTTTCAATCATGTTACTAAAAAACCGTGTAAAGACATCGTGTAAACCTACAAGAAGGAAACCTACAAACGTGGTTAAGATTCCACCAAAAATTAGTTTCACACCATCAAAATTGGTTATTGATAATATTCACAAAGTAATCAAAATCCACCGAGTAAATCTCATCGTAGTTTTCCATTTTTCATTGCATTACTTAAGGCTCCCAGTATGAGAAGAATGAAAATTTTACAGTCTTTCCCAACTATGTTATTGATGATTTACTTGATATTTTAATTAAAGTTGTTAAAGGTAAATTCCGTATAAGTTCATCAAATAAAAAGATTTTAAACAGGCACAAGAAACCAAATTTATCACTAGTAAATACAAAAAATAACAAATGTATGCGAAAAATTATATATAAACAACAAGGGGGATTTATTGGTGCGTTATCATTACCGATAGTAGAAATGATATCGAGTTTTATATTAATGGTTCGCAAACTGAATATTTAAATTTGAAAGATACTTTATTGACTGTTCAGATCAAGGTTGTAGATAAAGATAGAAAAGTTTTGGATGCCAAATAATTTCATGTTTCATACTGTTTTTAAAGATGCAGTGTTATGATTCAATAATATCAAGATTGAGGGCGGAAATAATACATTCACGCACAAAATTTTAATAGAAACTATTTTTAATTATAAGGGTTATGCAGCAACAGAGGATGAAAGGAAAACTGGGTTAAAAGCTCAAAGGTTTTCACCATGTGCCCATCATTACAAATCGATTTTATGGATCAACCGAAATATTTACTACCAGGAGTTAATGTACACATTAGACTGAAAAGGACCGATTCTGCATTATCTCTTACTAGTGCAGGTGCACCAATATGTCAATTAGTTGATGTGAAATTATTGGTGAGAAGAGTTCTAGTAGATCCCTCAGCATTAGCGGGTCATCAATTGGGTCTTAATTCAAAACATGCAATTTATCCATTAAAAATAAAAGGAATTGTACAATTCGCTATTGCTAAGGTGCTTCGTCATTTGATAAAGAACAAATATTTGGTGACAGAAGAATGCCTAATTTTATTCTGATAACATTTCAAAGTGAAACACAATATAATGGATCATATACTGCTCTAGCTCAAAATCTTTAAAATCTTTAAAATCTTTAGTGTTACATTATTGACCTAATTGACCGTCTAAGGTATTACTAATTTTTCAAATTTTAACATTTAATAATTTTTAACATTGAAGTAGGGTGGGGTCTAGAATTGGAACACCCAACTTCAAATCTAAAATTTATTTAATCTAAGCATTGAAGGTGTAGTGGTTTCTAAAATAGGTGAGAGTAAGCCGGTGTTCCCATTATATACACTACCACACTTTAACATAAAAAATTGTAAAATATAAAAATTGAAAAATATAAAAATTGAAAAATATAAATATTGAAAAATATAAAAATTGAAAAATATAAATATTGAAAAATATAAAAATTGAAAAATATAAAAATTGAAAAATATAAAAATTGAAAAATATAAAAATTGAAAAATAGAAAAATTGATGGGTATTGTCAAAGTTTTGAATACTCAAGAATATATTTGAAAAATTTCTAGTTGCCACCATTTACACGTTACTCTGAATAATCATTTGATGATTTCAATGATTTGTAATCTTGATGTCTTGTAATTTAAAGAATAAAAAAAATTTATGAAACAGTAAAACTGCTTTTTTAATTTTTAACCTCTTTTTTTCATCAAATCAACTCCAATATACAAGCTGGTCAGACTCATACATCAGAATCAATTTGATAGTTGTAATGCGTGTTATTTATCACTTCTCGCTCACGAAGTCGATCTCAATGATGTTTTACACGCATTACCGAAAGTTCAATGAAATTTGAAAGAGATTCGAAAGACGAAACCAAAGACAAATAAGTCGACTCGAGTGGGGATCGATTCCATGGGTGTACGAAAGACTGGTGGCGGTAGTTCCCGGTTCGCCAACCACACCCATTTCAATAAAATATTTTTTCATATTTATATAGAAAATAATAATATACATAAAAATATATTAATACACACACATTATATATTTTATACATATTTTTAAATCAGTTGTTATAGAAAATAAAACAGAAATATAGAAATGAATTTATAAAAAAATAGTTTGACTTGGGGATTTGAACCGCTGCATATTCTTACTGCTGATTGAGTAGATTCCCACTGCACTATCAGGGTTCGGATTTTTGTCATTTTTTAAAATTTTATATTTAAATCTATTTTATATTTAATTACCAAATTTTAAAATTATAAAATTTCAAAATTATAAAATTATATAATTTCAATATTAGAATTTCAAAATTTCTATTATAAAAATTAAACCAGAGAAAAAATATTTTTTAAAAAAGATGGCTTCTTCGAGAAATTTGAATACTGAAAATTATTTTTGTAACTTGTGTAATAAAAACTTCAAAACAAAGACAGCATTAACTTCTCATAAAAAATCAAAAGATCATTTAATCAATGGAAATCTTTTAGATCAGTGATGTCCAACACAGTCGCCACTCGCCACATGTGGCGAGTGGGCTATGTGCTTGTGGCGAATGTAGCATTTTTTTTAATGTTTTATTTAATACTTCAATTCTATCCATAATAAAAAGTTGTAACCAAAACATAAACAACGACAAATTTTTATTTTGTAATCTTACATGCTAAGAAATGCTCATGGCAGATCCCGGTGTGTCAAATTTACGTACACATAGTGTCATGTGATTGTTTATTAAGAACTAAAATTTCGTTTTTAATTAATTTAGGTGTTTTCAAATAAACTAAAGTAATTTAAATGATTATTATTGTTATTTACCTGCATTGCTGTTGTTTACAATTGGGTTACAATGAAAAAAAGGAGATAGTTCTACATTCTACAAAAAATATATTAATCTACCTCTTTCCTCTCATTATACTATGTAGCAACTCAGTCAGTAACCGTATACCTGTCGTATACCGAAAAACACTATGTTAGCGTTATGAATGTAATAGATGTAGACAGCAGTACTTTTCTGTAAATTTATATATAGACTGCTTTTTCCAACCAATGCACTATGTTCCAACTAACATTACGTACGTACACATAGTGAGACAGTAGGATGTTTTAAGTATCTGCACTCTCATTCATATTTATTATTGTTTAAGTTAATTCCTAATTTATTATAATTTTGTTACAAGTAGTAAACAGAAGAAAACAAAAAAAAATTTTTATGCCAAAATGTGCTTCTTATCTATTTGTGATTACACTTTATCTATTTGTGAAAACGCTTTTTTAAAATTTAAAAACAAATGACATTTTCATCAAAGTAGGCGTTTTTTTTGGTTTGTTTTCCGTTGTATGAATCCCATGTATTAGTCTCATGTTTGTTTTTATTAAATAAACAACTAACGTGCGACCTTAAATATTACATATTATTCTTTTGAAATTATATTAAAATTATTTCACCGTAAAAATGGATAAATATTTAAAACGACATTCCGATACTGATAGTTCAGCTAGGCAAGAAGAAGCAACTGGTTCAACTCAATTAGAACCCAAAAAAAGAGATTGTAAAAAGGTTTGCCGCAAATTTAATGGTAAATGGGAACTAGAATTTGCTGTAATGGAACAAAACCAAAAAACTGTATGTATATTGTGTAACAAAACTTTTAATGACAATAAAGTGGACAGCATAAAAAAGCATTATCAACAAATGCATAGTGAATTTGATTGTAAGTTTCCTGTCGGCAAGCAAGTTAGAACGAATGAAATAACTCGCTTAAAGTCAAAATTAGAAGGACAGCAATCTTTTTTTAAACGGTTTTTAACTACATCCGAACTTATTACTTTGGCTAGCTACAAAACGGCTTGGATTTTAGCTCAAAAAAGAAAACCTTTTTCGGATGGAGAACTAATCAAAGAGATTGTCCTGTCTATTATGGAAATTTTACTTGAAAATTATGAAGAACCATTGAAGAAAGATATAATGCAAAAAATAGAAAACATGCAATTGAGTCACCAAACTATTGCTCGTAGAATGCAAGACTTGATGAAAAACATCAATAAGCAATTGCTCCAACATTTGAAAAGTTGTATATGTTTTTCTTTAGCATTAGACGAGTCATGTGACATCCGAGACACTGCTCAGTTAATTTTTTGGATACGCCTGGTTTCAAAAGACTTGGAAATATATGAAGAAATGTTGACAATCCGTGGAATGAAAGACCGTACTAGAGGCGTAGATATTTTTGAAATTTTCAAAAGTGTCGCTGAAGACTTTCAATTAGATATGACGAAATTAGTTTCTGTCACAACAGATGGTGCTGCTGCGATGCTTGGACAAAAATCTGGATTTGTCGGTATTTTGAAACAACAAACACACGTATGCTTGGTCGCTTCTTTCCACTGCATGATACATGTGGAAAATATATGTGCTCAATTATCTGGAACAGACATTTTGAAAAATATGATGGATTTAGTTGTTAAAGTTGTTAATTATATTCGTAGTAGTGCTACAAACCATCGTCAGTTTCTGGAGCTTTTAAAGGAAATTGAGGGCACTGAATTTAAAGATCTGCTATTTTTTACAAATGTTCGGTGGTTAAGTCGTGGTAAAGTTTTGGAACGATTTGTATCATTATTAAATCCCATCCGAAATTTCCTTCAAGAAAAAGAAATGCTTAAATTTTAATGCGATTTAATTTTTCTCACTGATATAACGTTACATATTAATGAATTAAATTTAAAACTTCAAGGAAAAGGAAAGCTAATATGTGATTTGGCACAGTATATACGAGAATTTGTCTCTAAATTAAAACTTTTTGTGACACAGTTAAAAGATTATGATTTCACGCATTTCGATAATATGGAAAAATATAAAGAAGATACCAATTTTAATATACAGCGTTATGTCGGATGGTTACAGAAACTACAAGAAAAATTTGAAAAAACGTTTTATTGATGTTGAGAAATTTAGACCTGCTTTTCAACTGATGCAAGATCCTTTCCATTTTGACATCACCAATTCTGAGTTGTCTAAAGATATCGCGAATTTGCTAAGTTTGGACCGACGTGATTTTGAAGCAGATATGCTTTTACTTCAAAGTCAGATCAATTATTCTAGAAACGATGAATCTATTTTAATGATGTGGACACGCCTCTTAAAGTCAAATGAGTTTGTGGTTCTCAACTCAGCTATTGCGAAGCTATTGAGTATGTTTGGAACAACTTGGGTTTGCGAATCTACTTTTTCAGCTGTAACTTTCATAAAATCAAAATACCGATCCAATATTAGTGATGAAAATTTGGAGGCAGAATTAAAATGTGCAGTTAGCGTGAGGTTTACACCAGATTTCAAGGGTATTGTGCAAGAAAAAAATTGCCAAGCATCACATTAAATAATTTTTGTATTTTGTGTTTAATGTTATTAAAAAAACTTGTGTAATTCCTAAAATTGATTAAAATAAAAAACTATTATAAAACATTTTGTTTTAAATTTATTTTAATGTGGCGAATGAAAATTTCTAAATTGACGATTGTGGCTACAATCAAATTTCTATTGGACACCGCTGTTTTAGATGATACCAACTCTAAAATTTGCGACAAGTGTAGAGAGAGATACTTATTCTCAGGGTTTGATAAACATTATAGAAATTGTATTGGGATTAAAAGAATTAAAGAAACATTTTCTTGTTTAATATGTCATAAAAAATTCAAAACTAAATTTGAATTAAAAAAACATGCTAGAGAATGTGGTCAAGAAAATGAAGAAAGTGAACAAGAAGAAGAAAATTGGGATGAATTTAATCAACTGATATATTTGGTTCTGAAGAAATTGGTACATGCTCAATTTCATCATATATTATAAAAAAATCCAATGAGATAAAAGATTCAATGAAGGAATCTATAAAAAAATTCACAATTGCAAGGTTTAATATTATAAAATACAAGATTACAGTTAAAACAAAATATAGGAGGGGAAATGAATCAAACCAAAACTTTCTAAATTTAGAAATTTCAACCAACTATAAAAATTTATATTCAATGAAAAGGATTCAAAAGAATAATTAAAGATATAATAACCGAGTTGCAAGAAAATCAAGAAGATCGTGAACAACAATTAGGAGAATCAAATTTCATTTTCCATACTTTCCAAAGTATTGAAATAAATTATTGGAAGGGAAGACCACCAATAATTCACTTCGAAATATATTATAAATGTCAAAAATAAAGATAGCAAATGTTTCCTATGGGCAATTTTATCAGCCCTTCATCCTCAACAACATAATTCTGATCGAGTATCTAAATATCGATAATATGAAAATGAAATAATATTTTGGGAAGATTTTGAACATCCAATAAAAATAGAACACATGTCAAAATTTGAAAAATTGAACCATCTTAGAATTAATATTTATGAATTAGATGGGGAGAAAATCATACCAATTTATATTTCAAGTTTTAACTCTGAAACAACAATTTCTGAAACAAGTTTCAACTCTAAAACAATTAGTCTACTAATATTAGAAAAGGATTCATTTTCTCATTATGTTTGGATAAAAAATTTTCAAAGTTTTATGAGATCTCATTCATCAAGTTCTAATAGGGTTAGAGGACACACTTGTGAAAAATGTCTATATTATTCAACTTCTGAAAATGTAAAAATAAAACATGAAAGATTATGTCAACAAAATGAACCAGCACTAATTAAAATGCAAACACTCTGTGAAATGAAATTTAAAAATTATTCAAATTTATTAGAATCTCTTGTTACAATTTATGGAGATTTTGAAGCTATTAATATAAAACAAGATTTGGAACAAGAATAGATAAATATTATAGAAAAAAATAATTTAGTAGAATCTTGGTATCAGTATAATCTAGAAAATGATTTAGCAGAATCATGGTTCAGATATAATGGATTTGAAAATGAATTGGATAAAATGAAAGATTTTCTCAAGATGAATAAAAAATCTTTTAGAATAACAATGGCTCAACAACTTCCATCAGCATATCATCTATTTATTAAAAGTAATTATCCCGAAATAATTAAATCATTTGAAATATCATATCGAGTACAAGATACCCTAGATCATTTTGTTGAAAATATAAATTCATTAGAACATTTATTATTCAAAAAATTACAAACAAATTATCCAATCAATTTTTCATCACCACAAGTTACAGAATATGAAACTTCTGAAATTTGTTGGATGTGTAATCAAGGTTTCCACACAAATCAAGATTTGTCTGGAAATCAAGACTTTTCAGATGTTACAAACCCAAAAGTTCCCGATCATGATCATTTTAAACGAAACAATAATTACAGAGGTGCAGCACATAGATCATGTAATTTAAATTGTAAAAAACCAAAATTTATACTAATCATATTTCATAATTTATTTGGATATGATATACACTTATTTATAAAACATTTGGCAATCAATGCAAAAAATAGTTTCAAGGTTATTGGGTTGACAAAAGAAAAATACAAGTGTGTAGAGTATGGATGTTTAAAATTCATAGATTCATTAAATTTCTTTCCAACAAGTTTAGATTCAATTACAAAAACAATGAAATTTGATCAAGATAATCAAGATCAAGATGAAGATTTGTTAATAAATCAAGATTTTAAACACACTATAGAGCATGTTTTAATTAAATATAATATTCCAATAGAAGAATATCAAACTTGTTTAGCTAAATGAATATATCCATATGATTATATGGATTCATTTGATAAATATCTCGAAACAGAATTACCACCCCATCAAGAATTTTATTCAATATTAAATCAATCAACGACATCAGAACAAGAGGATTCAAGAGCTAGAAAAATGTGGGAATTATTTAATTGTAAAAACATTGGTGATTATACAGACTTATACCTAAGTTTGGATGTTTATATTCTTGCAGATTGTTTCAAAAACTTTGTAAAATGTTTTCCTTTGAAACCTTACAACTACATAACTCTACCATCATTAGCTTGGGATATATTATTATATGGTATGAATGAATCAATAGAATTATTTCAAGATGTTAACATGTTTAACATGGTAAAAAATAATATTCGTGGAGGAATTAGTTCTATAATGGGTGAAAGATACATCACTGCAATGAATTATAAATATGTTTACGAAATTTTAGGTTTAGATTTAAATCAAGATTGTGATCAAGAACCCCTTGTAGAAATTAAAAATGAGCAAGATTTCGAGATAACAAAAGAATGTTTAAATAATCCATGTGAAATTTTATACATTGATGCAACAGCTTTATATTCTGGAATTATGACTCAATATTTACCAATTGATTCCTTTGAATGACAAGAACCAATAAATCAATTAATCAACAATATATTAAACACTCCAAAAAACACTCAAGTGTAAATACATCGAAATCTCTTCACCAATAAAATTATTCAATTCACCATCTCCACCAACAATTTTAAAACTAATAGAGTTTAAATATTTTCTACATAATGGCAAATAGTTTGGGAGGTTCATTCTTTCAATAATTTTATATCCCATTTCTACGGTGTTTGAAGGAAAAGAATACAAGATATTTGTTTCTTTACCATTACGATATGAACCAGAAATACAATCACACTCTATATTTATTGAAGATGTATTTTTTATTTTTATAATCTCCTTAGATTTTATATTTGAAGCACTTGTAACAAATTGAGGGGGAACACCTGCAACAAAGAAACTAAATGTTTTTGCTTCAAAACCTAAAATGGTATGGAAAAAACTAGCACTATCAAAACTAATTTGAATATTCTTTATCATCAAGGTACATTTTGAAGTTGGTAAATCTATTTTGATTTCTGCATTTCCACTTGTTTCCTTTGAAATTATAGTATTCAATTCCTTTATTTCATGTGCCCCTGGTTCAATTGTTATATTTTTTTCTGTCCTAATTCACTCTTTGTAGTGAACTTATTGTTGTTAATATTTATGTTGAAAATTGTGTTGCAACAACTAAACAATAATGACCTCATTTCATAATTTAAATCAGAATTTAAAGTTAATGGGTTTTCAAAGTTTATTCAGATCTGTATATATTCAGAGCTGTTGGCATTAACTGATAAAGTTATGGAATATTTTGTAGATATTATATTCTCCATTTTCTTTAAACTTGACTCCATTTATTACAGGTTTAAAATTGAAAACATGTTTTCAATAATAAACAGGTTTAAGATCATTATAGATTTTTGGATTATAGTTGTAAACTCTTGTTTTACTAGCGTTGTATCAACACTCATAAAACCTTGTGCAAGATTTAATTTGTACAAAACATATAAACTCAAAATTCCACATCCAAGTGTATTCTTGTCCTAAATATTCTTCAACTTCTTTTGTAGGTTTAATTCCATATGAATCAAAGTAAATTTCTCTATTATAAATATCAACCCAATGAGATCCTTTTTCATTAGAATTTTGATAATTGATAATTATATTATTTACTTAGTTTTACTAATCTTGTGCAATTCATCATTCATTAATATTTTAATTGGTAAATTTAAATAATTTGCATAGTCTTTTAAATCAAAATTTGTTTTTGTATCAATCCCAAATGTTTTTAAAAAATCCAATATTGAATACTCACCCATTTATTTATTGTATTTATTTAATTTATTTAATTTATTAAAGTGTATATTTATTAAATTTATTTTGTGAAATTAATTTATGTTTTAATAGTTTTTAGAGATCCTTAAAATATCACCATTCAAATTATTATGACCTGCTTTCTTTGCTGCTAATAATTTTCTTAGTTGTATAAAAAGATTAATAAAATTTCTTTTATTACTAAAACTTTTTTTACTAATGAAAGTTCCTTTTCCTTCTTTAACAGTATAACCCTTTTCATTTTGATTTAAATAATTCTTTAACTTTTGTATATATGTTGATTTTGGACTACCCCTACTAATTTTATTAAATCTAAATATTTATTTTTTAATTTCATTTTTATTATCCTTTAATTAATTGATCCAAATCTTTCGTGTATCCTATATTTAAACGTTTATATTCTATATTTAGTGTTGAAACTGTTTTCAGAATGAATATACCTTTCACCATTATTATTTTCATACAACACAAATTCTTCATCATTAATAGAGAAAATAGGATTAATTGTTAAAGGTAATTTTCCATTAATTGTTGTATCAATTTTGTATGGTTTTATATTTATCTCTAAATCTTCAGGTTCCAAATCCCAAGATTCCAAATGTGTAGGTTCTAATTCTAATTCTGGATATTTAGAATATTCTAAATGAAAATTTTCTGATTTGAATTCAGAATTGAATTCTTTCAAAGCTTTAAGAGTTGGTTGTTGTTGTTGTGTCATTAATTCATTTAAAATTATAGATTCACTATGTTGAGCTAAATCTTTTTTGTTATACTTGTCTTCTTTAACATGTAATATTTTTAACAAAGCCAATATTTCTTCATTGACCATTTTATATACCATTTTATGGTACATATTCTTTCCGGGGTTTCAAATATAAACCTTTACCATCTTTTGATTTACAAATACAACCATTTTTCTAAGACTTGCATATTTCTTTTAATTTATCTTTTTCTTTTGTAGATAATTCAGATGTTGAAATTTGATTTTTGAGAAAATCATTTGTAAGGATCAAGGTATAAACCTGTTTCAAGCTTGGAACATTTTATTTGATTTATTTCCTGTTGTAATTTTTGTTTTTCGAATTCAGTTTTTGGAGCTTCTTTTTTGATCCCTCCACCTATTCCCAGCATCACCAGATAAACCGGCAATGATTGCTGGTATTAAAACAGCCAAGGGTAAAATCCCACCTTGACTAATTTTTTCTTGAACTTATTCCTTGACATTTTTCCAACAAAATATTTCTCACCATCAATTACTACTGTTTTACTTTTGTTTGAATTGGTTAATTCTTTCAGAGATTCTTCAGTTGTCATTTTATAAATAATAAAATAGGATAATTGGAAACCAATTTTAACGAGACACAAAAGTAAATTTAATAATAAAATTTTCCTGATAACTTTAGATTGTTAATTGTTGGATCTTCAGGGTGTGGAAAGAATGTACTTCTTTTGAGAATGTTACTTGATGATGGTTTTTTAGATTATAATAATTTAATATTTTATTCTACAACTTATAAACCAACCAAAATTACTACTTGTGAAATATGGATTTGAAAATAAATTAACTAAAATAGGAATCATTGATATTTTAAAAATCAACATAGATGTCCTGATGAAGTACATCAACCATGTGATATAGTTGATTGGTATAAGGAAAGGATTCCTGAGTCAGACATTCCTAATAAAAATGATTATGTTAGTGATAATGAAACAATACAAGTTTATTTTCCAACAAACCTAAAGATGTAATACATTGTGATTTTCTTTCAAAATATGTAAAGAATCTAGTTATATTTGATGATGTTGTAAATTTGAAAAATCAGGAAATTCAAAAAAGTTATTTTACTCGAGGACGTCATAATAATTGTAATGTGATTTATATCTCTCAAACTTATTATGCCTTGGATAAAAATTCAATTAGAAACAACTGCAATTGTTTCATCTTTTTAAATTAGATAAGCGTGATAAGAATATGATTTATAGTGATTTATTTACAAATGTTGAACCTGACAAGAACATGTTTGATATGTTTGGTAATAACCATTGGAAAAAAAAATACAATTATATTTATTTGGATAGAGAAAAGGATGAGTTACAGAAAAATTTGTTTTTATTAAAAACTTGATTTCTGAAATTCATTATTGTAAAATCTACCCAATATTTCTTCATTATTTTCATCGATGATACCATATGTCACTGGAATTGTATGATGTATTTTATTTATAATAAAAATTTCATTTGTCCATTTCGCTGTGAATCCTTTTACAAATTTATTTTTATATTTAAATATTCTTACTCGTTCAACAATTTTAAACTTTGGTTTTTCTAATTCTTGTTTTAGAGCCAAAACTTGTTTTGGTTCTAAAATAAGGTTTGTGGAAGCATTTAAAGGTGTTTCTTTAATAGAGCTATGTACATCATTATTATATTCATTTACCATCTTTTGTAACAATTCATTGTTCCATTTTTGTTTTCCAATAGCAGTAAAAAATTTCCACATTTTATTTTTTAATGTTCTATTTAATCTTTCAAATACGACTGCTTTTCCTTCGTTTTCTGTTGAATATAATTTAATATCATTTTCTTGCAAAAAACTTTTAAAAACTTGTTAAAAATTCTCTTCCTTTATCACGCCATAAATATTTTGAAATTCTTTCTTCTTCAAATATATTTTCAAATGCTTCTGTAATAGAATATCCTGTTTTATTTTCTAAACATCTTGCAAAAGCAAATCTTGTATATAAATCTATTACAGTAGGGTAATTCGTGGACCCGGGAACAAACAAGTATTATGTAATCGATGACGTCACAAATGAAATTACGTCATACCCCTACCCCTGGTGTTTTTTTTTAAATTTTTTTTTAATTTTTAAACTTTAAAATTTTTTAAAATTACATAATAAAGACATATACGTAACAAAGACATATTGCATAACAAAGGAAAAAATTTAAACAAAGACATTTGAACAAAGACACATGACTCATCATACTTTTTAAATATATTACTTTGCGGTATTTTAAAATTTAATTATATTTTAAATATTAAATATATTACGCTGCGGTATTTTAAAATTTAAATATATTTCAAAAACTTATTTTGACGGTTAAGTTGACAAAATAAAATTATTGCACATACTTTGCATTATCATATATAGTCTATCAGACAAGATATTCTGTCCCCCTATGGGTACTGCTCACAAAGGTCACAAAGGTACAGCTAAAACTTTAACATATTATTACACAATGTATAAAAAATATAGTAGGTCATTTAAAGTCATTTAAAGGTCAAAATTTATGGTCAAATGCGATTTTAGGCCAGTTTAAGGTCAAATATTTAAACAAAGACATATTACATCACAAAGACATTTTATCAAACAACGATATATGACTCATCAATTTAAACAAAGACATATGAGTTATTATATTTTTAATCTCCAAAGGTCTAATAAGGTCAGAGTTTCAAGCAAGGGTATCATTCGATAGGTCTACCCTCTACCCCATTATTATTACGCGCGCGGGGAATATTATTATTATATATACTCTGAGTTTATCCGACAAGATATTCTGTCTCCCTAAGGGTACTGCTCACAAAGGTACTACTCACAAAGGTACTGGTCACATAGGTACTACTCACAATCAACATGACGTAAATTATTTTCAAATACAATTTCAAAGTATTATTATTATTTATTATTATTATTAAAATTATTATTAAATTATGACCAACTTAAATCAATGAAAGGGTAGGACAAAAATATATTACGTTGCGATATTTTAAAATTTAAATATATTTCAAAAACTTATTTTGACGCTAAAGTTGACTTATTTAACAAAGACATAATTATTGCACATGCTTTGCATAAATATTATTATTATTTTTTGAATTTTCAATATTTTCTTTAAAAATATTAACGCCCACGCGAAAGATGTTATTATTATTATTATTATTATTATAATTATTATTATTATAATTATTATTATTATTATTATTATTATTATTATTATTATTATTATTATTATTATTGAAAAACCTAAAATATGGTTTACACACACAACCCATTAACAATTATTATTATCAATATTAGTGAAAACCTAAAATATTTTTTACACACTCACAACTTATTAAACTTTATTATTATTATTATTATTATTATTATTATTATTATTATTATTATTATTATTATTATTATTATTATTATTATTATTATTATTATTATTATTATAATTTTGTCTGGTCATCTTCCTCATAATCAAATAATTCATGTTTTAAAAAGAAATCTCTAAACCCAGAATATAAGTCTTTTAGTGTTTCACCATTTTATCTGGTTCATCTTCTTCATAATTATATAATTCATTTTCTTATCTTATCTTTCGATTTTACGCTGCTTACCATTTTAGAATAAGATTTTTTATTAAAATTTGTGATAATTTGACTTATTCAATTTGATGGAGTTATTGTTAATTCGTTTTATTATATATACTCTGAGTTTATCCGACAAGATATTTTCTTCCTCTATTGTTCACAATTGGTACTGCTCGTAAGGGTACTGGTCGTAATAGTCAGACAGAATTTAATTTGTGACGATAAAATGTTAGATAACATCTGTAAGTTAATTGCTTTTAAATTTTAGCAGTGATAGTTTACAGAAACTAACCAATTACCAACAAATTCCAGAAGAGCGAGAAACCCTTTGTAAATTAAATATAATAGAGTTAGGTGGGTCCTCTTTATCCCTTAATTAATATATATTTACAAGCTGATCGTCGTGGTGGGCGGTTGTAATCCAACTAGTGGGAGGCCTCTGTAAATATATATTGTTGTTAGTGAAAACATTAATTAATTTGGTTATAGTGCCAATGACGCATGTATTTTGTAATGTATTTTTATACGTTTCGAATGTGCTGGTAGTTGACTACCCATGCTAGGCGTAATGTTCCGTACTGAAAACTATAATGCCCAGGTTCTTCTGACCCCACTTGAGGAGGCACAGACGACTCCTGTGGACGCGAACAAATATCCACCGTGTCTTTCAGGCACAGATATTTGGTCACTGCTCATTAGGCCTGGCAATACTAAATGCATAAACTTTGCCTTGTCCTCTCTTGTCTTGATTTTTATCGTTTAAATATTATTAAAAATAGTATGTGTGATAGCCTTAATAAACCATAATATGCTTTAAGCTCGAAAACCATTGCGACATGTTGAGTGTGACCATTACCCATATGAGCAATACCCATAGGGGACAGAATATCTTGTCGGATAGACTAGGAGTATATACACCCATGTTAAACAAGGTATGTGTATAAAATTGAAAATTATCGCTTCTTATTGACAATTTCCTGTAAAGGCAAACACAGTATATTGCAAACATATAATAATTCTCTACCCCATAACTTAGTGTGTAAAAATTATTTTAGGTTTTTGACTAATTATAATAATAATAATAATAATAATAATAATAATAATAATAATAATAATAATAATAAAGTTTAATGAGTTGTGAGTGTGTAAAAAATATTTTAGGTTTTCACTAATATTGATAATAATAATTGTTAATGGGTTGTGTGTGTAAACCATATTTTAGGTTTTTCAATAATAATAATAATAATAATAATAATAATAATAATAATAATAATAATAATAATAATTATAATAATAATAATAATAATAATAACATCTTTCGCGTGGGCGTTAATATTTTTAAAGAAAATATTGAAAATTCAAAAAATAATAATAATATTTATGCAAAGCATGTGCAATAATTATGTCTTTGTTAAATAAGTCAACTTTAGCGTCAAATAAGTTTTTGAAATATATTTAAATTTTTAAAATATCGCAACGTAATATATTTTTGTCCTACCCTTTCATTGATTTAAGTTGGTCATAATTTAATAATAATAATAAATAATAATAATACTTTGAAATTGTATTTGAAAATAATTTACGTCATGTTGATTGTGAGTAGTACCTATGTGACCAGTACCTTTGTGAGTAGTACCTTTGTGAGCAGTACCCTTAGGGAGACAGAATATCTTGTCGGATAAACTCAGAGTATATATAATAATAATATTCCCCGCGCGCGTAATAATAATGGGTAGAGGGTAGACCTATCGAATGATACCCTTTCTTGAAACTCTGACCTTATTAGACCTTTGGAAATTAAAAATATAATGACTCATATGTCTTTGTTTAAATTGATGAGTCATATATCGTTGTTTGATAAAATGTCTTTGTGATGTAATATGTCTTTGTTTAAATATTTGACCTTAAACTGGCCTAAAATCGCATTTGACCATAAATTTTGACCTTTAAATGACTTTAAATGACCTACTATATTTTTTATACATTGTGTAATAATATGTTAAAGTTTTAGCTGTACCTTTGTGACCTTTGTGAGCAGTACCCATAGGGGGACAGAATATCTTGTCTGATAGACTATATATGATAATGCAAAGTATGTGCAATAATTTTATTTTGTCAACTTAACCGTCAAAATAGGTTTTTGAAATATATTTGAATTTTAAAATACCGCGCGTAATATATTTAATATTTAAAATATAATTAAATTTTAAAATACCGCAAATTTGTCTATGAGTTCTGCTTATAGTTCTGCTTTGTTAAGTCTTGATAAGCCGATTGAGCTTCTCACCGACATGGAAATGTATAATTTCTTTGAAGGTGGGATTAGAGGTGGGATAACTTTTAAGAATAAACATTTTGTTAGTACTGATGAAAATACATTGACATCAACAACCAGTATGGATGAGTTTTATCACAAAAGCCTCCAGACGGTGGTTTTGAGTGATACTGTTTTAGAGAGATTATTAATTAAGTGGACAACGTATATTTAAATATACTTGATTATAATTATACAATAGAACTAGATTTAGAAATACCGAAAGCTATCTGTATTTAGTCAAAAGAATGCATTTTGACTATGATAAGCAAGTGACTTCCACAGTTGCTTTTGATTTGTTATCAATAACTTCAGCTTTCAAATCTCCAACCGAAACTTTATTTTCCAATTCCCAAATCTTGATAAACGAGCCAGTTGCAGCACATAGCCAATATGTGTCTGGTGAGAATATAAGTTCATTGATAATATCACCTCTTTCTAAAGTGTATAAATGTCTTCCTTCAGATAAATTCCTTAACGTTAAAGTTCCATCCAACGATCCAGACAATGCAAATTAACCATCACTTGACATAACAACATCACATTCAAATTCTTCCCAAATAATAAAAGATTTATCCCTTGATGCAGAAATAAGAGTGTTTGGATAAATTGGGTTAGTTGCAATCTGCATAATAGGTTCATCATGACCAGTAAGGGATCCACTCAAAGTCAATTGTTTTATCATTCTTTAAATTTTAAGAAATTCCAGAAAATTTTCTCATAAAAAAAACACTGAAATTCAACAACTTTCTACCAAATAAAAAATCAAACTAACATATAAAAATAATAAACATACCCATTCCTCGCGTCTGTGTGCGCACACAAACGCGATGTCGAAATCGTCACCACCAGTCAAAGGGAGAAGTCATTCTCCCCCTTTCACTGGTCAAAACACTATCCATGAAAAACTAGTTGATTTTCCGGTAGCTCCTTGAAAGATTTGTCCACCTTTTTCTAAAGTGAAGAAGTTGCTACTTACACACGAACCGAAAATGCACTATGTTCTTCATATTATATGCTCTTCATATTTTAAGGTTAATTTTGGAGGAGTATCAATACCTCCGTGACCACTCAACTTACTTATTTGTGAATATTTAAAATTAATTTAAAACTAATTTCTATAATTTTTAATTGACCATTTGCTACTGCCAGTTGAGTTATTTTTTCATTCAAAAGAGCAATACTGTCATCTAAAAAGGTATCACTCATGGGTTTCGTCGAATTGTCAAACTTTTTCAAATTCTACATCAATGCAGAATTGAATTTTAACATATCCCATTTCGGATATTACAGAATTTAATTTAGATAATAATGGTGCAGGGATAATTAATTTATTTAAATTTAAAGAAACCATTTTAATAAAAGCATGTGCCTTACTCAAATTAAATTTAATTAAAGGTTCATTAGAATTACCATATATAACAATATTTTTGTCATTTGATGAATGAACAACTTCATCGTCGGAAATTACGAACAGTTTCGTTGGTTGTGGAAAAACAGTAACAATTCGTCTTTTATTTAGATTAATAGATGTGTTGGGTTATTGAGTTGGTGATAAAATTAGTATTCTTACTCTGACTCCAAGCGTGTCTTTTTCTGACTCACAAATAACAATTAACACTGGAAACTTTATTGAATATCACAAATATTTTCACACTGATACAATTGAATCAACAAGCTAAATATTATACCGTGCTTATTACAACACTATGGTGAGGAATAGCACACTCGTATAACTTTGATGTGACAAATCTCTCACAACTGAGGAGTGTAATAATTGGTAATTTTAACTGATTGTTCTCTAATTTTGACTTGGTTTTACTCGCCTAACTTTATTCTATTATCAACTGAATAAACTCTTGCAGATTCTCTTTATTTCTGTTTTCTTTTTAGTTTCTTTGCTTCAATTTTATTCAAATATTTCTTCTAAATTGTTCTCTCAATGGCTTCTCCAAACTGTTCGCTAATACAATTATCCCATGTCTTTTTAATTTTATAACTCGTCCTCTATATAGTTTCTCTGCCTGCTTCTGCTGTGCCACCTCTTTTTATAATTCGTCAATTTGTGGAACTTCAGTTTATCTTCAATTCCACCATTTTTTCCAAAAATGATTTACAGTTTTCCCTGCGACCGATTATCTTTGACAGCTTCGCAATATTTATAATTTTTCGTTTTGCGGCTCGGCCCTGTTTTTGTTTTGTTTCCTTTATCTCTGACAAGCTATCGAGTAAGAATATTGTGTTTTTCTATTTCCCGATTTCGAAATTCTTTTCCTTTTTGTACTAATTAATAATACTGACCTGGTTTTTATTTTCATGTTTGATTTC
>CAUHTR010002610.1:0-56273 GCA_959609185.1 Schmidtea polychroa | reverse complement strand
CCAATGACCCCTCTTTCCCCAGTTCATACCATCGTTAATGACTGCCTAGTCATGTTAATTTAGGTTAAAGTTAGGAAAATCACTCATAATTCATTTCATAATAATTTCACAATTCTATGATTAACCCCAGGCTCTAATCTTTATAATTATAAGCTTACATTAACATTAATCCTCATTTAATACGATTTAGATTTTATAATTTTAAATTTGCATTAGCATTTAACCCTCATTTAATACTATTTAGATTTTAGAATTATAAATTTACATTAACATTTAATTCTCATTTAATACTATTAGATTTTATAATTATAAATTTGCATTAGCATTTAACCCTCATTTAATACTATTTAGATTTTAGAATTATAAATTTACATTAACATTTAATTCTCATTTAATACTATTTTGATTTTATAATTTTAAATTTGCATTAATATGTAACCCTCATTTAATACTATTTAGATTTTATAATTCTAAATTTGCATTAATGCTTAATCCTCATTTAATATGATGGAGATTTTATTCATGAAAAAATTACATAATTAAGTTTATTTAATAAAGAAACTTGGATCACAGGATATTACGGATGACTCAATTAATTTCTTCCTATTTTTATCCCTCAATGACATCATAACATCCCATTCTACCCTACTTAAGAACTACATAACTTACTCCAACTAATTTATCGATTTCTTAAAACGTTACTATTAATAGAAAGTTCAAAACCGATATTATCGATTTCCTTTTCCTCATAGAAGAATTGGACCAATAACACCGCTTCTATTAATAGTAACAACCCTGCAAACCCAGGGTTGCTCTCATCAAACCAACTCTGGTTGACCAAATGGGCGACGCATACGCTCTCCCAAATGCGCCAATCACTGTTGACTATGTCAATAGGAACTCTGTTTCCGGGTAAAATTTATCACACCCACGCGAATCTAACCCAGGTTACCCCAGTAGTCAACCCATGCAAGACAAGAAGGACAGGGGATCCCTCTTCTTTTTTTGGGTCTTACAGGATCCAACTACTTAAGCTAAGATCTAAAATCATAGTCCAGAAATAGTATATAAACAATATTTTATGATGTTTAACTATACAAGTTCATAAATTACTTCAATGCAAGTAAAAGTATTGATAAAAGCATTTAATAATTATTTCATATTACGAACCATAGATAAAAGTGTTTAATAATTATTTTATATTACAAACCATAGATTATTTTGTTCAAAGTTCTGACAAAATTACCTACTACCTAGCTCATAAAATAGTACGATGGGGAGATAAACTATCCGATTAAATCTGACAAAATATAATCGCCAACAAGATTTCAATCCCTGAAATTAAACAATGTCAAAGGTAGAAAAGAAAATACTTGCCCGAATTATGTTGAAGTTGAAGCCACTCACTACCACTACGGTTAGGAATTGCTAGGGACCAGATACGAATCTAAGACACATAGCAATGCCCCTCCCGTAGTGGGTCTGTGTGGCATAATTCCTACGAGGAATACTATGGCAAAATTTATTTAATTATAACGAAAAAACTACAAAATAATTTTAAATATAACAAATATTAATATAGCAGGAAATTAAAGTGAAACATATAAACAAAAGTCCGAATTTTGATCTGTTTATTTTATTCTTACCTTATCCACCTCTCTATTTTTTTTTTCTTGAGATCCAAATTTATTAATTTTAAATTTGAGTATTTCAGCTTTAATATGGTAATTTTCAACTTATAACTAGTTAATTCAATAAACTTGGTAATTTGTAAATTATAAATTCATAAGAAAGGAAGTTTTTTGTAAATAAATCGAACCAACACGAAGGGTTGGGGGTCCGCTTTAAATCACAAGAAATCATTAGCGATTCGATGGAACGGGTATGATAATAGAGTTCGAAATGTAACCATGTACCAAGCGTCCTTCGTTGACTAAACTGGGACGCATGAACGAAACTTCGATTAAATTTTATCATTATAGACATGCCCAACACTAGATCAAGAAATGTGCAGGTCAGTCCCTCATCAGTCGATTCGAGCCTAGAAATTGCCGGCGAGGAAGCAGACGAAGCCGTCCGCTTGAGAGAGGAATCGGAAATCGCTCGCCTAAGGTCCAGATGGATCTGGTATAAGATCCATGACTGGACCTATCAGAATGTGATCCCCGTAATCCCGAAGGTGGAGCCTTACCTCAACCGCGCGTCGTTAGCCTTGATCGACGCTTTTGACGAAGTGACGGGGGCAATAGACCGATTGCACCAGCTCGAGCAAGCGACTCTGGCTGGCGAAGTAGAAGACTGCGACGGCTATGCTCGAGCCCAATGTCACCCGAAACGGACTGCGGCTCTTCAACGGGGACTAAAATATCCAAGGCGGCCTCAACGAGGACCAGGACGACCGAGGAAATGCGGACGCACGCGAACGTCCACCCGCTTGACCCAGGAGAGCGCGGGATCGGAGGATAGACGGAAACCTCGAAATCAACACTAATCATTTTGTGCTGACCTGTGTTTCATTTTTTAACATTGTTGTAATGGTTGTTCGTATGTACACCCGCTACGTTTTCCATTTCCCCATTTCTGAAAATGTAAAACTTGACAATCATAAGCTTGTAGTTTAACTGTTATGATGTTAACCATCAATATTTTTATCCATCTCATTTTTAAGACATTAAAAATTTAGAATTATACTTTATGTTATTTACTATTCGACTATTTCTGTTTTTGTTGGATTTTTGTGAAAAGTTGTAAGTAAGGCTGAAAATTTATTAATAAAAAAATTGGCACTTTTTGTGTTGTCGGAATAATTGTAATAAATATTTTAAAAAATGTAAAAACTGAAACGTTAAATATCATTGCGAGTTTGCTTGCCCTTTTTAATATAGGTACCGTGTTGGAATATCTGGTTTTTCTTATTATCTATCTATCTATCATATAATAAAAATGTTAATTCCTGAAATCTAATTTTCAACACACTGGTGAGTTTGGGTGTATTCTATATTACAAAATTATGGAGTTTTGTTTTGATATAGAGAAATGGTGTAAATTGAAAGTTGGGGAATTACCTTCTTGTGGTCTTAATGCCCATATTAATGCTCGACCCTCGATGTCGATGTAAAAATCATTGATCTTATCTTCGTTTAGTGCAGAAACTCTTGGAAGAAATGCGAGCCGATAGGGAACAGGCACAACGACAGGTAGATGAATACCGCACTAAGTGGACACGAGTCAAGGCCCACTGTCGGAACTTGGAGTGCACGTGGTTCCCACCAGCGGAGATGAAGAAGAGGATGAAGTTGATCACCCAACTACAACTTCAGAAGGCTCAAGACCAGATGGAGTTACGGGCCCTCCGCTTAAGGGTGAGGGAACTGGAAGTCAAGGTGCATCAACAGGAGCTGGAGCGGGAGGTCATCGCCAAGATCCGGCCTTTAGATGAGTTGCTCCATCGACCGAAAGAACATGCCCTCACTGCAGTAGCCCCAAGGAAGAAGATTCGGCCGGGAAAAGCGGCACGAGCGAAGATCAGGCAGGCCAGCCAGGCCCAATTAGCTCTCCCGGCTACCGGATCAGAAGCTGCACCAAAAGAACCAACCAACACACGATAAGCTATTCATGTCGTACAAATAAACCTTCCCGAGTGCGTCCATAGCGGGCATTTTGATTTTCTTTTATTATACTAATTGTTGTAACGGGGACGAAAAGAAATCGGACATAGGCCTTCTATCGGCAGTCCGTGAACCCCAGTGGGTACTAGACAATTATAGTATGTTAAGCATGCTCACTTTTTGCTAGTGCCCAAACCCTTGATACAGTACCAACGTTGATCGCTCAACGGGTATCAAGTGGTCAGCTAAAACTTGTATTTTGGGTTACGCTGGAAACAGCACGAGGAGGTAAAGATTTTACAGTACCGTAACCCACCAGTTGAAATTAATTAATTTTTTGATTATGATAAAGGCTGCGCAAAAATATCATTTACCTTATATATTGTTAATATGTATATGTAAAGTAATATGAAAATTTTATAAAAATTATGATATTAATTATAAATATGTTACGTAATTACATTTGTAAGACGAACACTTTTGAGTCATAACATTTATTTCAAACAATGCTGATAATCAATCATTCATGTAAAACAGGGGTTTCAAACTCAAACTGGCCTGCGGGCCGCATTAGATTAGTATCATGAGCCGACGGGCCGCAACATAAATAATTGTTTTCAGAACATGTGGAGTCTGAAACACCGACGTTAATATTTATTTAATTAAAAAATCAACAAAACTAAAAAACATTTTTTATTAATAATAATAATAAAATTTGAAGAAAATGTGGTAACATTTAAATGCATTAACTTGGTCACACATGTTTGTAATGATTTGATCCTTTCCTTGCAGTTTCAAATTTAAATCGGATAAGTGTTTTGTTATATCAACTATAAAAGATAAATCTTGGCACCACACTGTATCAGAAAACAAGGCGATGTCTTGTTTTTTTGATGTTAAAAACTGACATATTTCGTCTTTCAAATCCCAAAATTGTTTAAGAATCTTGGAGTAGGATAACCAATAGCACGACAAACCAGAATTTATTTTCGCACCCTAACTAGATTTTTGGGGTTCGTTTCCTTAATTTTTTGTTTAATGGGCGATAAAAACTAAATGTAACAGATATAAGAAGTGACTACATAGAAAATTTTATTTTTAAGTTTTGTTTTGTTTTTTTGTACTGATATATCAAGTGGGCCGCAAGTTTGACATCTGATGTAAAATAATTAAATTTAATTTTCTGAGCAAATTTTTTATTTGTTATATCAACTCATTCATAACCAATTTTCCTAAAAGTAGTTTCAGTTTCTTCGGCATCTTGCAAACCAGATGACAAATCCACATCTAATTAAAAAATGTCGCAAATGCAGCAAATTTCTCAAAGTTGGGAATACCACCTCGATCAGCTGACAATCATTGTAATTCAAAATGGTCCTAGTTGATCGTTTTAAGCATAAATCATGTTGTGCGAAGCAGAGTCAGTGATAAATAAAACGAGGGACCCATGGAAGCAGCACCCACGACATATATTTGTAATATTTCTATTAACATATTAGAAAGTGACAGCAACTCGATTTAGAGGCTGTTATTTATCATAGGTATATTTCTAACAATGTGATGTAATTGCGCTGGAATATTTGATTTCACTGTCTATTATACCAAGTTAACTTTTATAATCAATGTGTATTAAAATCTACGTGTTTGACCGACTCCCTTGATTGTATGAATCCTTAAATTAGATCATTGTTGATTATTTACCCCACCGATTTACGTGCAACCGACACACATGTAATATATTTAATTTTTATTGAATACGTCATGTACCAGAGTGATTAATCTTGCTTACAAATTTAGGATTTATACAGTCTTAATGGATACAAAAAATTTAAATATTATAAAAACATTAACACAATTCATTAAAAACATGAAAAAACAGCTTGCATTTTATAAAAATATTAAATATATTATAAATATATTAAACAAACATATTTTTAAAAAATAATCAAAAATTTAACATTTATCCAAACTAGAATAAATCTTTTAGTAATCAAAAGCGTCCAAGAAACAATAGACACTTAGTCGATGATTATATACACTCGAAAACATGAAACACAAATGTGAAAAGCGAAAATAGTTATTTAACATATATAAACAATTGGATATAAGGCCTCCGTTTAAGAATTCTCCATTAAAATAATAACTGAGAATTGGAAGTATTTGGGAAATTTAAATAGTTATGGGTTATCTAAAATAAAAACCAAATTTAAATGAATTTCAAAATAAATGGTCAAAGTGTTCTGCCCATAGGAATGTTGTGATATTAATAAGATCGATAGGAAATATTTCACTACAAAAATTGATTCCCAACAAAACAACAATGTTATTATATCAACGATTATTTAATTATCAATGTTATAAACAGCATACACAGAACACTATCCAAATAAAAACAGAAAAAGATTACTAAATCAGAGAGTCTGCCTAAGAGTTATATAGGGGAAATCGCTAGCACGAAAGTACCTACTGACCGAGCGACGGCTATCTATCAATTACTTGAGAGCCGTTATGAGATTACCACATGACTTCACTTTACAAATGTGCTGCCATTTAGCCATTATTTGTGTAATTCAAATCACATACACTAGATGAGCCAACATTAAATTTCGGCTTTCATAATTTCGTGGAGGAACCATTGTCTTAACAGGAACATACACCAAACACCACTGAGATACGTTCTCTATAGTGGTGGTTGGCATGTACAGCAATTTTTCACTCATTAATTGCTTATCATTTATTTGTTCTGGAAATTTATTTAAGCCATTTTACAAATGGCTTTCAAGTAATTTTGTTTATTTGAACTAAATTTTAAGACTTGAATTTTGATCCATATGAGATATGAGATCATTATTCAAGTTCTTAAATAAAATATTACTTTTAATCAACAATATAATTATAAATTATTTTTAATAAATTTTCAGGGACTTTTTATGAATTTTATGACATTTATCTTTAAGTATTTTGGAGTTATTTCGAAAAAATGTGAGTCAGATATATTTTTAATTATAACTTAATAAATCAATCACCAAAAATATGAATTTTTTTAAATATTTTGGGAAAAATCGCCTATTATGAATAAAATAGTTTTTTGTAATCTTCTTTACTGAGCTCAATATGAGGGGATTCTTTCAGGAAATCAAATCTGGATTGAAAAGACATTGAACCAAATTCATCTGCTCTTAATATTTTCATTAAAAATATATTTTAATCCATTACAAGTTAAAAATGCTAAAGGTTTACGGATGCACTTGTAAACAGTTTCTGTGTATGACGGTGTCTCCAGAGGCGCAAATGATTTTTCATACGCCATGTTTACAAGTTTGCAGATGATTTTATTCTGTGATTTAGCTAATTTGCAAGTGATGTGATTTCCAGTGTAGCAGGTAAAGTATGCAATAGAGTTGAATCAGCAATATTGTATACTTACCTGACGCGAAGAGAAATCTTCGTGTCTCGTGCATAGTGGTGATGAGAGCCAAAAGCTCGAAACTAGTCTACTATTGGGATTTGCACTGGGTATCACAAAGCTTGTAATGTTTATATTATTTTAATGTTAGACATCCGTAAAAAATATTTTAATCCATTACAAACTATTTATATAGAAATCAATTTTTGCACAAAAAATGAAACAGGAAATCTCAAAAAATAGGCAATTTCCCACTATATACACCAATTTGATATAGCATTTCGCTGCAATGTATTTAAATTTTACATATAAATTTTATAGTATAGATAAATATGTGCAATTTAATCTGTGCGTGTGTAGTTTTGCATTAAGATAGGTTTGATAATATTTTTCGATATTATAATATCCGGTGATTATTATTATATATACTAGAATTTCAAAAGTTTTAAAAGATAAAAGACGATATAAGAAATAATAATAAATTAAAAATAAAAAAGCGAAGGAATTCACTTGAAAAAGGAAGTGCCGAAAATTTGTGAATATCAAAAACATCGATATATTACTGTCTTCAATGGGAAAAAAATCAGTGGTGAAATTGGAAAAAAAGTTCTTATATAAATAAGGTGACTAGACGTCCCGATTTTTCACGATTTATCCCGCGTCCCGCAACGTTTTTCAAAAGTCCCGACTTTTAGAATTAAGTTAAATTTTATATTTATGAAAATCATTGTTTTGCGTTCAAAGAATCCTACGGACTACTGCGACTAACATATTGCTTTTCTTACTTAGTTACATTGTATTTGTTTCTCAGATGATACACTTCGTGTTCGTACTGCGTGCTAGGAAGCTAATTAAACAAATAAATATTACAAATCTGCTACTTACCATAGAAAATTAAGGTAAGTAATTTATTTATATATTTCACAAATACATAAATTTTCTTAAACTTAGCTTAAAATACTCGTAGTCTTCAATTTTATATTGATAATAAAAAGTATATCACTGACCTTAAATTATAAAGAAATATAAAAATAAAATTTTGCAAATATTTTAAGTTAATCAAACTAATAATATGTCAAGGAATAAAATATTATACAATTTTTTATATTTATAAATTGTACTTATGTTAAAAGTCAAAAAATATTACTATATTATTTTTATTCTATGAAAATTTTTGTTGATACCCTCTCCTTCAAAGTTGTCCCGCTTTGCCCATATATATATATATATATATATATATATATATTGCGCGGCCAAACCTTTAATACCAAAATTTCGATCTGCGCGCTAAAAATTTCGTAGCTGCGCGGTTTTTTATTGTTTTTGTCTATTTTAACAAGAAAAATCATGTCAATTTAATTTTTTATGGTGAATCCCGTAAAACTACGAATACATATGGTAGTGAAAATAGTGATTCATCGTATTTCGATGCACTGTATGAAGTTAAAAACTCAACCATGAATGCTGTATGGAAAAAATTATGGCCAGAAAGCTGCATTAGAGAAGCTGTTGTTGAAATGCCAGAAATTGTGGAAATTGTGACTTTAGGTAGAACAATTGGTGGGGACGGTTTTCAAAATTTAGAATCAGAAGATATCACGGAAGTCCTTGTGTCAAATGAAGAAAATAATACTGTTGACGATATTTTGACACAGTTCGGCGGTAATAATGATGAAAATGATGAAAGTGAAGAAGATGTACAGATTACAGAAGAGAAAAAGTTTACTACCGAAAAACTATCAAGTTTTTTAAAACTTGGTAGTCAACTTGAACAGCAAGCTCTTAATATAGACCCTGATATGGAGCGTGCCTTAAAATTTCGGAGAAATCTGACAGCAGCTTTAGCACCATATGCTGAAATTTATAAAGAAAAACAAAAAGCTGGTCAGCAATCAGTGTTAACAAGCTTTTTTCAAAAAATTATACAATCACAGCCAATAGAATCAAGCTCATCAGCATGTAGCAGTGATTAATATAACGTTACTTATGTTAATTTTTATTTATGTTTAGTCGTTGAATTGAGACTGTTTTTTAGTTCTTGTATTGTTTTTTATAATTTTTATTTATGTTAAATTTTTATTAATTTTTATAATAGTAATATTAATTATGTAAAAGCAATGAATTGAGACTGTTTTTATTAGTTTTTATGTTTATATAAATGTAAATATGTATATTAGTCGTTGAATAAAGACTTTTTATTATATTTTTTAAAATTTTTGTAATATCTGGAACCTAACCCCATAATTACATATAAAATCGGGTTCACAGTGCACGGTTTCGGTTTGGGCGTTGTTTTTGTGGAACGTATCTACCGCGTAGTTGGAGGGTTTACTATATATATATATATATATATATATATATATATATATATATATATATATATCACTTTTGAAATCTAACTACATTAGTCAATATTTTTCTCTTAATCACTAAGCCAATAGAATTTTGTAAATTCCAATCTATAAAGCGATTTTCACATAAAAGCAACACATGACTTCAGGCCCGGGTTCAAAATTTTAACTCCTGTTACAAAGTAGCTATGAAGTTTAACTTTGCCGTAACTTTTAGAATCTATTACTTTCAACAGGCAAAGAGAATAAGAAATTTATTGTAAATATATTTATGAAATGTTGAAATCGATATACGACCAGATTTGTTCAAAATTTATTTTACACGTTTTGGATAGCTTTCAACAGGAAATAACAACTAGATTCATTCGCCTCAATGACTTGAACTCAAAATTTGGATTTTTACTGGATGTTCGAAATCTTGTTAAAAACGAGGATTTAAATACGCTTCGATTTAGCAAATTTTTATGACACTGATGTAGATAGCAAAGAGCTGTTCAATGAGATTCAGGACTGTAAAATGTTACTTACTGTGAGAGGTGATGCCTTACCATCGACACATTTGGAACTTATTTCTTTCATTGTGCCGTATGGTGATGTCTTTCCCAATTTTTGCACTGCTCTGCAAATTCTAACAATTGCAGTATCAATAGCCAGTTACGAGAGTTCCTTCAGCAAGCTGAAGCTCATTCTCTCATATCTAAGGGCATCGATGGGACAATATCGCCTCTGTGATCTTGCACTTCCAGTATAGAGAAGGAAACAGTTGAAAAAATAGACTTTGATGCTATTATTAGCAAATTTGCGGACATGAATGCGAGAAAAACCAATTTAGAACAATGAAATTTTGGAATGGGCACATTGGGTGGCGGTTGACATGGACTAACTGTTTATAACATTTTTGTTGTCGCTGTAGCAGTTAAAATTTTTTCTTCAAATTGTCTTTTTATGGTGTTTTTTTGGTGATAGTGTTATTATGTCATATTGAGTATTGACTACTGTGCTCTTATATTTCAGTGACACGGGGCGCAAAATTTATACCTTACACCGGGAGCCGAATACCGTCGCTACATTTCTGATCTAGAACTGAAATTTAAACATGACGGGTTACAGCTAGTAATATGTAAATTTTCATAGAATATAATTAAACTTTTACAATTAACTGTCAGAATAAATTAGGATGTTTTTAAAATGTAATAAGTAAGTATAACTCACCATTTCATTGATATAATTGGGAGTTTCTTCCTCGATATTTTCTGAATTATTTTGATTATCGTTCTGATTTACATAACTGTGGGCTGGAGGAACATTGGCAGCAACAAGATATTCACCCCCATTACCAGGAGTATTGATATTTGTTACTTCGGTCAGATAGTTTTCATGATTTAAAGACAAAATATTAGATACATTGATTGTTCCACTACTGACGGTGGATTCACTTGATGTTAAATCACTAATGTCGTCCCTATTTCTAAAATTAGGTATGGCCGAAAAATCTAAAAAAATATTTTTCGTTTAATTACAAGCAGATCTAAACGATGGTGTGCAAAATTGTCGTTTTACAAAAAATATGTAAATAGTGATCATACAAGAACGAAATATCAAATTACTTCGTGCAAGTTGTTACTTCAAAAATCAAGCTTATCAAATTAACATTTATGATTTTTTTTCGTTAGGAACGGAAAATAAAGAAATTAGATCATTAAAAAGTATTTCAATTATTCTTTACTATTTCTCTTCATTTTCATGAGACTATCTATTTCAAGTTTTGCCTAGATGAAGAAAAAATTGTCGATCAAGATAAAAGATTTTGTTGACAGTAATGATAAGATTTTGTAATGAATTTTGTTCACAATAAATCTGAAAACATCGAGATTGAAATTTTTGGAAGTAGGGCATTTCGTACTGAAAAACCAACTTCAGAAATAATTCAAATTTTGAAATTTATATCACAAAGATAGATTTTTACCTTCATAAATTCGAAAATACTTAGTAAAAATACAAAATCTAATTATTTAAACAAAATATTTAAAAAATTTATTAATTAAATTTTAATCAGTTACTAATGTGAAATTTTAATAATATGACAAGTAATTTAGAGGCGAGCGCAAATCGAGTTTGTAATCTACTATTAGATTAGCTAGTTCAAACATTCTCGCCAGTCAGTGCTTGATGATGAGAAATTTTCTCATCCTTATGAAATTTCTGATCAAAAAAGAGTTGTTTGCAACTTGTAAAAGAAGAACACCTTGAAAAAACGAGTTCCATGAAAATGAGATCTGGAAAATTTTTTTGGAATAAAAGTGGTATAATCTGTAAGGATTTCAGTGAAAAAGGTGTTCTATAGCAACTACTATAGCAACTACAAATAGCAACTACTATAGCAACCTCATGAACACATACAGACTTACTGGCCGAAGACCAAGTGGTCTTCTCTTATGCCTCCTTTAACACAATGTCCTAATCCACAAAAGCGTGGAAACAATTGCAGTGATTGAGAAAAACGGATTTGTTCTCATGGACCACCCTTCCAATATTCCCTATCTTGCCTCAAGTGAATTTTATCTATTCAGGCGGATAAAGAAACATTTTGAGGGAAAATTCACCAAAATGCTGAAGATATGCGCAACAGGATTTTGAACTTTACCTGAAAAATCAAAGCCCAATTTTCTACAAAAATGTATTTTTGGAATTATTACGCCGCTAGTAGAAATATGTGAACAACAATGTGTCTTATATATTGTTCTAATGTTACAACTTACCGTTCATTTTGATTTTCTTTAGAACCTAATCCGGAAATTTATTGAATGTCCCACGTTAAATGGTCAATATTTCAACATCAAAACGAAAAAAAATTAGTCTCAAATAAGTTTGAAGTTCTTGGTCGGTGCTGCTGAGAGTTTAACAGATCAAAAATTTACTAGTCACGAGGAATTTATTTCTCGTTAAAGTTCATTTCATTATCAATCTGATTTGTTGAATTCTAAATATTTTACTGTGGAAATTTTGGCCGAATCTTTTATTTGCCAAGCTGAAAAAATTTTGAATTTGAGAAAAGCCGTTATTAAAAATTTTGAAACAGCCTATGAATTACAAGCTATTGAATGTACTACTGAAGTCGCATACAAGTTACAATATCAAATCGAAGGAACATTGTCGTTGTTATAAAACTGAACCATTCGATATATCATTTCCATCTAAATAATTTGTTGAAAATAGAATCATTTTGTCTATTCGAGTAGAAAATCAAAGGGGAAACTTTTTATTATGTCACATTCCAAATCTTTGGGTAAACAAACTGTTATAAGAGCTCTCGATAAAAAGTAAAGTATTATTTACACATTTTAAGTAATTAGTAACTATATTATTGAACATGTGGCAATTTGCAATTCCTGAATTCGTTATTTTAAAATATATATAATATAATTTTATATATATATATATATATATAGATTGTATCACCACTCGAATTAAATATCATAATCTTTAGAAGAACTGACATTAACCGTTTACGGACGGTAGGCCAGCACTGCTGGCCAAACTTTAAAAAATTCATACCACGATATCGGGCATTTGTATACTAAAAAATTTTATGCTAAAAAATAATATATTAAAATACTACTTATTAAAATTAATTCCGTCCGCAAACAGTTAATAACTGACTATCCGATATTTATTTGCATGTTATACAGAAATAATTATAACTTCATAAATAAATATCATCTTTTGGTTACTTTAAATAATTATTTAATAATTAATTTTTGCAACGTATCAAACCTTGTTGATAACTTGTTTTAATAAGTAAATGTGTATCCCCGTATCCCCGTATCCCCGTATAACAATTATGTAAACTCGATAATTTACTATTCATCAGTATCAAATTGATGTTGCAATTGTAATAAACGAGAATAACTGAGATAAAGTTTATTATAATTAATTTGTACATTTTGCTTCTATACTACCTCTGGAACATAATCGATTTCAATAAAAATCGTTATAACTTCATTTAATACGAGTGGACATGAATTTTGTTGCACCTCATTCACTATTTTTGAACATTAAAATTGTGGAGATCTATCTATGGTTGCATTTGAATTCAAGTGAATTTCGGCCGACACAATTTGTGTTTATCTCTGGTTCATAAAAAAATAAAAACTTTTGGTAGTTTCCGAAGGAAAAATTGCATGTTTGGAATTTTCTTTATTTCGGCTTTGTATTAAAATATTTTTGTCTTAATTTGAAAAGTACAAGTGGTTATTCTTTATTCTCATAAGTATCAATGTGGTATTAAACAAAATGATATGATAAATAATAAAAACTTGCGGAAAGGAGCAAGTTTTCATATTTTCTAACGGTGGTCAACAACAATTTATAAATATAATTTTTATTTATAAATTTTTAATTATAAATAGAAAATTTAACTTCAATAATTTTAATAATATTTGTGTGACCGACAAACTAAATTCAATTAATCATAATATTCCAAAACCTGTTAATTTATCAGAAAACAAAATCATTTTTTGCAATAAACAATATTAATGTAGTGGACCGTTGGATAGTCTTATCAAAATCTGTAAAAATCTTATATGAATGAAGATAAGAAACTTTCAGAATAAAAGAGGATTTAGACTATTCAAATAATGGTTTAAAATCAAAACCGATTATAATTTACAAAAAAAAGTCTAAATGAAAATGATAAGATAAGCAAATATCAGATCATCAAGATTTCATACATTTGATTCGAAATGTAAAAATTGATAAAGCCATTTTGTGCATTTATTCTTTATTTTGATTTCTAACACATTTATATGCAATTTCCGTGTGGTTAGATTATACTGGGAGAAGTTGATAATTTTGTATTATTATATGTCTTAATGATCACAATTAATGGATAGTAAAATGCTGCTTTGTCCCGGATCCATGATATTTCATGCGTACATGGTTTTCTATAATTCATTTTTGCGTGAATGCTTCCTATGATTGCGTGTAAATTCTATCGTTATATTGGTTCGCGGGTGTGCTTTGTAATTAGTCATTTTTTAGCGGAATTATTATTGTTTTATTACATCAATAAAGTTTAATTGGAATTATCTGGAATTGGAATTTAATAAATTAAAACTATAATTGAATTTTTTGAAGAATAAATTGTTGTTTTAAAATTGTTTTGATCTATTTTAGGGATTAGATCTATTAAATTTATTTGAGCTATCCAAATCTCTAAGTTCATGTCAACAACTTAATTTCAATGTTTAGCACTTGTTACAGTATTTTCCTCGTTTATAAAGATTCTGTTAATCCAACCACGACCACCACAATTATGCTGAAATAAAAAGTTGTTTTTATTTTTATATATAATGACAAAAAATTTTCTGAAATTATTTTCCTCAAATTTAGTTTTGAAGGTGATCAATTAAACAGTTTTATTTGTAAATTTTTCTATTAATTAAAACGATAAATTTACCATGTAATCTTGAATATTTCTCGACACAAGTGTGACATGCGGCATTCATTGACTGCGATCGATTAAATTGCAACGACGAAGGGAGTAAAGTTAGCATCTAAAATGTTATCCAAATAAAGATTTTATTTTATAAAGGTATATTTTTTTGGATATTTCAAGTTTTAAAGTTTTTTTTAATTGTATCATTATTATGAATTTAATCACTGGAAAAATATTGTCTTTTGTTAGAAAAAAATGAGAAAAAATAAGGAATTTATTCATTAATCTTTACTATTCCAAATTAGACACATTATTAAGAAAAAGCTATACATAATTTCAAATGAATTACAAAATTAAATTGCGAAAAAATTTATGACATAAAATTCACATGGGTGTGTTAACACGCCTATCCCAATATATTTTTAATGTTGTTTAAATTAACCTGTATTCATAACTTTAGATACATTTACAAAGAAGTCGAAACATATTTCCAGAAAATTTTATACAAGAATTGAAATAGTAGGATAAATTTATCTATACATAAGGATTGTGACAAAAAATACAAAAAAATAGTTCAGCTACCAGACAAATATAAATCAGTGGTCCATATTAAACTTAAAGTTGTACTAGAGTAAGAATCCTTATATATATATATATATATATAAAAGCAAATTTTAGCAACTTTGTCTTCAAAACGAAATATGTTATCAAATTATAGCTAGTTGGTTGGATTGTAATTAAAAAAACATAAACACATGTAACAGTATTGCAGTGTAAGTTTTTTAACTTAATGCAGAAAATCAGCTTTATTTTAAATAATTGTCAAGTCCAATCTGAATTTCTTCATTTGAATGATAACAGCTATCCTCAATTGATACAAATTATGTGCATCTGACAGATATGATTTTCTACCAGACATAGAATAAAGAAAATTATTAGCATAATTTTTATTTTTCATTAGTATATTGGTACTATAAGTTTTAATTTCATAAAGTGAAGGTTATATTTTGATGGTACTACCAGAGATGAGTTTTGTATATTACTAAAGTGTATTCTTATTCAAGTTATGTGATATTACATTAAAGTTTCACAGTTAATTCAATAATTTAATTTCCTTACAGGTCCGGTTTAATTTGACTGTTTTAAAATGTCTGTAAATATGAGTTGACTTATGTCGTTTTCCTTAAATCGTAGAGAACAAAAAAAGCATTTCAAATAGAATTGTGATTCAATTTAACACTTTTAAATATATAACTTTTACTGTCTTTTTTAGTGAAAAACTAGAAACAGCATACGAAACACAATTTGTTCACTAGTGAGAATTTTTCAATAATAAATTTTGACATTTCAATTCAATTAATTTTTTTAGTAACTGATTTGATTGAAACAACTTAAACCACAATATGTAAATATTTTCATTTTACAAATAACAAAATACTTCGAATATCGAAGTCTGAAAATCAGTTCACATAAATTACAAGCGGAATATATATATATATATATATATATATATATATATATATATATATATATATATATATATATATATATATATATATATATATATATATATATATATATATATATATATATATATATATATATATATATATATATGTGTGTGTGTAAAATAATGATTTTATTCACTATTTCAAATAATATCTAATATTTCTGCTATTGATTACAATATAACAATCCTCAAATTCAATATTTTAACTTTTAATTGAAGTCGAATTTCAATAAAATATATTTAAAATTCAAAACCAACAAATTCTTCACATTTTTAAATGATAAGATTTATCATGGCAAAATTTAGGGCATATATCCTACCATCAATATTGTCTGGGGTGATCTATCGTATTTTTTNTAATTACGTAATCAGTCAAATTATTTAAAATTTTTAAATAATGGTTAACTTTAAATATGATGATTTTATTTTAATATTTATTTTAATTTTACTACCAATTTAAACTCACCAGTAGGAGATTTCCTGCCACATTGGAAAATGAACATATTATGTGTATAAGCATACCACCTGAGTGTAGTTAAAGGCCATGAAAATATTGTGTCAGTTATATCAACTGAATGAGAAAATATTAATTCATTTGTTGTTATTCCTAAATATCCTTTTTGAATGGGTTTCAATCTGTCATCTAGATGAGATACCCGAAATTGGCATTTTAATTCTATTGAAACATTTCAGATGTTAATTGTGCATATAAAATAAAATTTACCTTTGAAAATACTGTCATTCATTAAATACCCATTATAAAGTCCACGTTTTGAAATAAGCATTTCTTGATCTGCGGACAAAGTCCTTTGAAAAGTGCACTTCTTTTCTGATTGAATACTAGAAGAGTGCTTGATATTTTTGGATTTAGAAAAGAATTTGCTTCTATTAATTCCCATAAAGATATTTAATAATAACAAATTGCAAATTGTGATTTATTTCATAACAATTTTATTAAAAATTTTAAAAATTAAAACGTGCTCAATATTGATTTTGTTAAAACACATTTTCATTTTTCATCTAAATTATAAACTTAATTCGAAGAGTTTTATTCTTAACACATTGACTGCCAATAGGATATTCATAAAATGTCCAAAAAATATTTTAACGTTTTTAGGTTTAATTTAATATATTAGTTCGAAATACAATTATTTTATTTGTCTTCGAGATATTTTTGGGGGTGAATTGCAGTGTTTCTTGTGTCGGCCACCAGTGACACGGCGGTCAACGTGTTAAATATTAAGACGTCAATAAAAGAAAGTTTTTTTTAAAATCTTATTTAAAATAATGAAAGTTTCTTTAAAAGAACTTAAATAAAATAATTAAAATAAATTGAATTGAATTATTCAATCCATAAGCATAAAATTTTAAAATGGAAAATTCTTTTCCTTAAACCAAATAAATTTTCCTCATTGTATCGATAATCTTAGTCATACGATAAATATACCAAAAATCCCTTATGTTGCCGCAGTCTGATATTTCACTACTTTATTTTTAATTTTGTATAGTTACGGCAGTACTTAACTTCTTGTGAATAAAAATTTGTTTAAACGACTAAATACAAATTCTACTAACAAATAAACCTAAATTTTTTTATTTTTTGATTTATCCCGTAGTCATCTGGACAAAAGACCCAAAACCAATTGTTATGACAATAAGTTATGAAAGATGCTGACGAATAGCGAGTCCATAAACCTTGAGATAATCGCAAAAATACCACCCATGTGAATACTTTTAGATACTATTAGATGGACTTACATTTCAAATTGTTCCTGGATTACTTATTAAAGCAAAACGTTGCTTATTATTATGTCACGCAAACAATAATTCCGATATTGAAAATTAATAATACCAGTACATTCACATCCTAATACCAGTACATTCACACATATTTATTTCTTTCAGGTAGGATTGGTTTGTTTATTCTTTAACACTGATTGGTTTTAAACAATTTTCAATGTTCACTTTAAGTTTTTCTGATAATGAAACTTCAGAACATTGTATATCATCCTCCTCGTCCTTAGCCGAATAAACTTCCACTTCCACTGCACCAGCACTTGCTGTAAAAACATTTGAAGCTATTTCTTTAATACTTTTAATAATTTCAGTTTTATTATTCAGTTTAAAAAGCCATCAAATCCTAATGTCAAACAGTCTTTTAATGTTGATAGGTTCTGTAGGAAATTAATTATAGAGATACTATCCTTGTTTCTTCATTCTTCAACACGTAATTTCAATGCTACTAGCATTGAATTTGCTATATCAGTTTGTTGAGTTTCTAATGATTTGAATAAAAATTTTAAAACTCATTCCCTCCAAAAGAAGGTTAATATTGCGCCTACTTAATTCCTCGATTGCCATTTTAATTGGTTTTAATGTATTTGAAAGACTTTCAATATCTGCAACTTCATCATCTTTAATAAATAAATTTTCTAGCTATAAATCAATTAAAGCTTTCTTAATACTGATTTTCATTTTCAGAAATCTTTCAAGCTTTATTTGAATTTCATCGTGTTCGGCAGTCTAACAGTACAGTTAATTCTTTACCTCCACCATATTCATCTTTAATATATTGCATAAAAAATTTGAATATTGGAGCTTTTGTTTCGGGTTTACGCAACGTTTCAGGTTGAACATGTGCTAAATTTAATTTCTTTTAGCTCGAGCCTTTTAGAATATAAACTCGAGCTTTATCAGTTTCATTTTAAGCTCTATTACTAAGTATAATGTACTGAATTTAAATACAACCTGTCTGAGGTGACCCAAAACAGGGCTATTAAATGATAATTCCTCCAATGACAGGGAGTTTAGAGATCATTCTCCATATTAACTTTACCTAAACATTACTAATATGATGTTGTCTTTTTGTTGTAACTACATAATTGAAAGTAAAGAAACTTCACTTAAAACTTTTTAAAATTTTATTGTAAAACACCATGATAAAAATTGCAACCGTTTATTTCCTTCATAGCGGTAAAGTTATTTTATCCAACAGATTCAACAAAGAAAAATGGTAGTAAGCCTAGAATATTATCGAACCTAACCTAAAATTTTGTACTCCTACTACTTTATATGATATTATAATGAAAAAGGTCAAAGTTTGCCTGCACTAACATTAAAGGAATTTAGATTTAGTTCACAGGATAGAAACTGACGTTATTTATTTCACCTTTATTCCGTTAATTTGAGTAATTTTAGTTATATTTATATCATAGAGATATATGAAGGGTCCTTTATAGACAGTCTATGTTTCCTGTTTACCAAATTGCTTAACTCAGTGTTTTATGGAATTATTACTTTTATAATATTGTTTATCTTGAAAAATTAACCGAAATTCTCTTTCTTTTAACTAATCAACACAAATAATATTAACTCCTCTTGCAAAATTTGCCTTTCATGCTATCATATATATATATATATATATATATGCGGTATAGAATTTCAAAATACGAAATACAATTAAATATAAATTAAATACCAAAGGGTAAAAGTTAGCATAACTTAGATTTCGATATATATATCAAAGATATTTTTTTTAAAGATATGAAATAACATGCGTTTTATAACAGCTTCAAAATTTTTGAAATACTCATTAATATAAACAATTAAATAATAATATAAGCGTTTTGCTGAGAAGTATATATTCATTAAAATTAAAAATAGTCCTTTTCCATTTCCTGGAATTTAATTGCTTCAATTTTCAAAAGCTTTTTGATCTTCTCTTTTATTTCCTTTTTTTCTTCTCATTGGTTCAAAATAAAATAAATTAAAATAAAACTTTTTCCCGAGAATTTAAAAATTTAAAATTAAATTTATATTTCATCAAAAATTCAAAATAAAACAATATAAAATTTCTAAGTTTTTAAAGCTTTTGCAACTAATTCCTAATTTTTCTAATAAATAATATTATAAAATATTTATTCATGAAATCTTTCTAAAAAATTTTTTAAATATATTTATATTTTGATTTTATTCCTAAAGATTCTTAAAAGTTTACTTTCTTAACATTTGATCTAGTTATTCATATTAATTTTTAAAATATTATATTTTAAAGAAAATATTTTCAAGGTCAATAACAATTAATCAGACTGGTGAATTCATTGATCTCTTCCTTAGTGTTTTGGTACATTGATGGAAGCTCTGCCAAACAACACGAAAAACAACATTTGCACAATGTAAAACTGTCAGACACCGAAAAAAATATGCCTCCGAAAAGACGTTGTCTACTGCATCACGTGCAATCTATGCAAACAAATATACATTGAAAGTAACTTGCACCAAACAGTTAAAGAAAAATTAGATCCTGCTGGAAAGTCCTCGGTATACATACATCTCCAACAATGTCAACCAAGGAAAGAAAAATTTTTTAAATTGAAATATTAGCCAATGGGAAATTTCAAAAGAAAAATGTCAAATTTAAAGATGAAATTCTCATCATAAACGATTTGTCTCTATTGGTATTTCTAAGTTTTGATTATCTAAGATATCCGTTTTTTTCTAGATATTGTATTATTGGAATTATTATTGAATTGATGAATTTTTCAATTTTGGATTTGCTATTAGATGTATTTGTTGCCAGTTGTTACGTGGTTTTTGGAAAACTTTTCCTTTTGGTATTTATTACTGATAAGTTGTTTTTTAATTATTTATAGATTTATGAAATTCAATTATTTGCTATTGTTTTATTAAACACACTCATTCACATATTAACATATTTATTTCTGATAAATTGTATTTTCATTTAAAGATTTCTGCAGTTCTGTTATTTGCTATTGTATATTCAACACATGTATATTCATGCTTATCAACTGTTATAATATAATTTAAAAATATTCACACATGAGAACACTTCACAATACTCTTTTTTAAATATAATAATAATTACCTAAAATTGAATATTTAAACAAAATTTATTATTGTTATTATTATTATTTTTATTATTATTATTATTATTATTATTATTATTATTATTATTATTATTATTATTATTATTATTATTATTATTATTATTATTATTATTATTATTATTATTATTATTATTATTATTATTATTATTATTATTATTATTATTATTATTATTATTATTATTATTATTATTATTATTATTATTATTATTATTATTATTATTATTATCATGAATAACAATAATAATTTTTAAAAATTTAACACGAATGAAGAAAATATCTTGACTTTACAATTATCAACTATACGTGACATTTATTAGGTTTAACTATTATTAAAAAAATTTAATATTTAATTTTATACATTTAGACACTTAAATAATTATAAGGATTTCAAACTACTTCGTTTCATAATATATTTCCCTTTCCATTTAAAACTAATTTAAATGTCAATTTAAAAATCCTAATATTTGTCTTCCCCATTTAGCGCTTTAAATTTGACTTTAATCAAATTGTAGACATTACACATAGAAATATTATTTGAAATATGTTTTTAGTTGATTTATTAGGATTATTTTATTTTCTAATATGATTTTCATCCATTTTTATTTTATTTTTTGGAAATGAAATTTTGATATTTTAGAAGTGAGTAACAAATTCAGACCTTATGCAATTATTATAGCCATATGACCGCCCACTTCTGCAGCCAATTCTCCATCTCTTCTGATAAAAACACTCCAATTTATATAATTAATTTGCTGAGTTAAATCGCTCGTACGATTTCAAAGGGGAAATAATCAACCACCTTAACTGATAAGATAGAAACAATAAAAAGGAAATTATAGTTTAAATTATTTATTTAAAGAAAATAACTAACTTTATATTTATTGCAATGAAGACAAGCTTCCTTCCCTTTTCCTTATTATTAAAGTTTTGATTTAGAAATTGGAAATTTAAATCACTTATTAGAAATATCTGACATATGATAGCTATTATTTTATTATGAGACATTAATAATATTGAGTCTTAAAAAGGAGAATACACAAAATGTCTAACTATAAAAACATCCAAAATTAATTAAAAATTTGAAAAAAATCAAATTTGGGAAATTGGTATGTACGAATAGCGATGGATGAAACGGACACATATATGGTAATATGAAACCGCTGAGGGTCCCCAGCAAAAGATATTCAATAAATACAAATTAATTAAAAATAAATGAATAGGTGGAAATGAATAGTGGAAAACCCGAGCCCTGTAAATAACCCGACACATATGGGAAACTCGAGTGGTGAACAAGTGGATAATATAATTAGGCTTCCTTTTAAAAATATTAGTTTTAAATTAGCGAAATAAGGTCTGTGAACAAAGGCGACAGGGCGTCTATTCAATTATTTTGATTTTCTAAATTTAGGTCGATGCTAATTCAATTATCAAGTAAGCGGGATAAGTAGCGATATAAAAGTAAACGATAATGTTGGGCGAATGCCCATTGATCGAAGAGAGGAAAGTACGATATCCCGATTTAAGACAAGAAGCTTAAACAATTCAAATTTAAGAAGGTAAAAATCATTGCGCAATCTAAATAAAACGGTCTCCCTTAGGGTACCCTGCTTTCGATTTTAATTAAAGAATGCAGAACTATGAGTATAATTGAGAATTTTGTAACAAAATTTGTTGAAATTTAATAAAGTGTTTTGTGTTGGGATTTATCTTGATAACTGAAACAAAGAGCACGAGGAGTCAGAATCCATACCGACTTTAACACTAATGTTGGAATTTGTTGATTGTCGGTGGCTTTTCAAATCAATAACAATTACACTGACACCAACTACTCAATGCAACTCAAACGTATTCGGTGCTTATTACAACTCTTCTGTAGGAATAGCACTTTAGGATCACTAGATACAAGACCACTGAACTTCTGCTAGTGACTGACACCTCGCACAATTGATCCGGTGGCTTTCCTACCTTGACTTAAGACTAACAATTTCCGCTTGTTAATTTGATCATCCCTGGGTTATTGATTTAACGATTATATCCCTTTTTCCATTTCTCCTTGGTTGTTTCGTTTTAACTTTTATTGATTACTGTTTCGATTTCACTTCTTCTTTTTGCAAATTCTCAATATTTGTTTTTTCTTTACTTCTACTTCTCCAAGTAAATTTTCTTCTGTCTTTTGCAATTAATGACTTTCTTTTATACCCAGCCATTTCCCGACACTGATAGATAATTATCTTGCTTTCACGCATATTCCCTTAGACATTCCTAATTCCCACATTATCTTTAACATCTGTCAAAATATATAATTTTATTTCATTTTTCCGACGGTTCCAGTGATTCAATTATTATCTCCCGCAAGTCTTAAGATAAGAGATTTCCATTCCGAATTGTTTTTGTTTTTTTTCATTCTCATTTGTACTTATTAATTAAAAACTACCTCATCCTGTTTCGTCATTCAATTTCATTGATTTTTACTATATTTTTTCGTTTTCCAATTTCTTTGCTTCATTCATTTTTTTCGAATTCAAGCACATGACATCATTTATTGTTACTGGTTTCCACTATTATTCCCATTCATTTTGAAACGTTTTTTAATTTTTTTTCAGGTGTCCTCAATAGTAATAATACAACATTATTATACAATTATATTATTAATTAAGAGGTATGACCTTCAAATTTGGTGGATGTGGAGTGATTGGTCGAAGGTTTGGTGATATTCTTGGTGGACTAATAACTGACATACTTTTATTAAATATTTAAAATGAACTACCGTATTTTCCAAAATATAAGTCGCTCCTCCGTATATGTCGCTGGAGGAGGAAATCCAGAAAATTTTGGAAAATTCAATAGATAAGTCGCTCCTGCGTCTAGATTACACACATCATTTTAAAGAAAAAGTAGCGACTTATACCCCGAAAAATACGGTATTTAATTTGATAATCTTATAGTCTAATTATTAGCTATAAATAATTTATTTTAACGACTCCGACTGATGCATAGCATCATTGTGCATTAGTCACAGTCGTTAAAAAATATTTATCGTGTAAGTCGCACACGTCATTTTTAAGAAAAAAACAAAAAAAGTAGTGAATTATACCCCGAAAATATGGTACTTAAATAATTTGGGATATGCTTATTAACACATTTTTAAATGTAGTTGCCTGAACAGTGGTTTTTTTAACCCTTTAACGCCCAAAAGAAAACGCCAAAAAACAAACTAACATTAATGATGGTTATCTTTGAGTTGCAGCCATATTGAATTTTTCATAGATTACTAGTGCCATCTATTGTTTAAATTGGTCACTATTTCCAGGATAATCATTATAGAAAAACATGAAATCAGGCCCTTAACAAGTGTGCCCATGCGAGTACAGTGGTTGGTAAATTATTACAATTTAGAAAATAATATAATAAATTCAATTTATTACAATCATAAATTTGCATTGAGATTCATTTTTTAATTCTAAACCAGAAAAGATAGAAATTATGCAGTAATTTCAAAAAGGATGTGGATGAATAACTTCATCTAAAGCAGTGGTTCTCAACCCGTGTTACGCGGAACATCAGTGTTCCGCGAAAAAAATGACATTTTATCTTTAAATTTGCATTTAAATTACATATCATCATAAACCTCAATTAATTTTTTTATAAGATGATTCAATAAGAAAGCTGTTTCACAGATATATAAACATACAAAAAGAAAAGTGTTTTATTGCTTGTTATTGTTGCGCGTGGTATTTTCTTTGCTTATAAGAATGCATTGTTTACGTTTACGACAGATTTATAGTAATTTGTGATTTGTCACTCATTGTGGGCAAGTATTTTTTGTCAGTGTTCCGCGTAAAAAAATCATGTGAATGGTGTTCCGCGTTTTTATATTAATTGAGAACCACTGATCTAAGGTAACTATTTAAAAATGAATATGGAAGATTTATTTAGTTAAACAACTATTTATCACAGCTAGAGAAGGGGCAGCCCTTTGAATATTGATGGAAAAAGAATTGTAAAAGTTAAGTTAACTGTGACTAAAACAAGAACGAGTTCCTTAATAGTTTTCTATTATATTAAATTTTTGAAATTAGACAAAAATTGCAATTAGAATATTGTGTAACGAATTCACCCAATAATTCGCTATAGCTTTGGACGTCTGGTAATGTTCATGAGCAATAATTGTCTTATGAAACCATTGCCACAGATTGAATGACATTGATACTTGTACATATCTTTACATTTACCACTTCAGATAAGAAATTAAGAAGTAGGTAGTACTTCTGTAAAGTCACTAAAGGTGCCCTTCTCATGTACTTTGTTTCACAAATATATGATGTTGTCTTCTGTGTTTCCAAAATGATTTGCAAAATCTTGGTTTATAATAGATTCATTTTATAATCCTGATCCTGTGCTAGCAATATTTAATTATTGACCATCCAATGAACAATTGAAAATATAGTAGAATTTAGTCAAAGATAGAACTAAAGATAAGGACAAGATCTTTTCGAAATAGCATTCAAATCTAAAATATTGAATGTAAAATTTTTGTCTTTCTGTCTTCATTATTTCTATACAAGTCTAAGGAACTGGCTTATTGTTTCATAACTTCAAAATATTTCTTTTTTTATTCGTCATTATATAAATATCATTTAAAGTCGAATTTTCGTTTCATAGATTTCTTTAATAAATTAAAACAAATTATTATGAATATTAATTGATGAAATAGTTTTACAGTAATTCACGAGGAAATGATAACTTTATGAGGTTATTTTTTAAGTTTCTTCCTATTGGGAAACATCTCAAATAGTCTAATGAGATTTTATTTAATAAACTAATTAAATCGTAAGACTAACTCATTGTAAAGAAAATATCTAAAAATGTTACTCACATTTTATTGTTTTGAAGTAGACGAAAAACTAAAGATATCCACCATTCAAAAAAGGTTTTGCAAAAAACAATACACAAAATATCAAACGGCGGTTATTCTTCTACTTTCTATATGATTTTCCGACTTGCTGATATTAGACCCTTCTCCAAACTTATAAACTGTTCTTTAGCCACAATATCTTCTTTACAATTGATCTTTTTTCAAACTTTACGCTCAATATATATTTTGTTTCATTATTTACCAAAACCTTTTGTCACTTTTTCACAAATGTTTAAAAAAAGCAGATTCGAAGATTCATGTTAAATATCAAACCTAATATTTACTAGTAACCAAAATTGAAATGAATATAAAATAATCAGTTATTTTGATCATAATTATGTCTTACGACTTTTTAACTGTCAGAATTTTTCGATAAATGTTTTATAATATTAATTATCAATTCAAGTTAAAACAAATTTTACAATAAAAATAAATACAAATAATAAAAATAATTTATTACAAGATTATCAGATCTATAAATCAAAACGCATTAACTGACAAATATATTATATTTCAAATATTTTTTAAATTATTGTAAATGGTAAAAAATAATTTCAATTTGATTAATATATAAAATATCATCATCTTTTTGAAACATCACTGAAAATGATTTTTTATTGAAAAGTTACAAATAATATCTAAACCTCCTCATCTTTATGTTCACTAATTGGTTTTGCAGCCAGAGTAAAAGATCTAAAATTATGAAAGTTTAATAACAATATAAAAAAAAATCTGACATTTAATTCAATTTTTTTAACATTTGGATTTTTTACATTAGAGTCAGCAAATTGACAGTTAAATTATTTATCATAAATTCATTTGATAATAATTTTTTAGGAGTGATTAAATATTATCTGATGAACTTGTAAATTTTATTTTTCTCAATTTTGTTAAAAAAATTTAAATTTATTTGTTTGTCTAATTTAAAATTTTAAAAGTAAAATGTTTCATTTTCACCATTGATATATTTTTATTTTCAATTTACTTCATCTTCAGTTTTTTAGGATCAATGTAAATTTATCACTTGTTTTCAGACTATGAATCGATGTTGTTATTTTTTATTAAAATACTTTAAAATTCTTAGTAAAAGGTTCTGCCAAATATTCTATGAAAGAAGTTTTAAATAATAAATACAAATAACTTTTATTGCATAAATCAACGCGAATTTGTATGAAAATTTTAATAAATCATAATTAGGGTGACCGAAATAATTTTAATAAATTAATAATTTTAAGGAAATTTTAAATTTTATTTTAAATTATTACTCACAAAATGAAAAAGAAGAGTAAACCGGAACTTTGATGAATTTTTGATAAATAAATTTTTCTATGGATTTAATTCTTTTACTTGCAATTAAATGCAATTTTGAAACTTTATAAATGCAATTTTCTGGATGTCATAGTTATAACACCGGTAAAAAAAATATTTTTTGATATTCTTTTGTTAAATTTTGTCCGATTGTTTTAATATAAAAGAAATTTTTACTGCTCACGGACTTTCGAAATTAAAGCGAATGTTGGTTCATATATATATATATATATATATATATATATATATATATATATATATATACGTAAACTATAATTAACATTAATGGATATTTCTTTCAGAAATTACTATATTAAATATCCTTTCTGCCACTAGTGAATTATTTTTCATTATTTTTAAACCTTTATCATTTTAAATTCACAATATAACTTTGACACTAGGTTTTACATATGTAAGGTTTTTCATTTCTCATCTTTGTTCAAAGACAATGTTTCCTAAACATTTTCGGGATAACATTTTTTAAACATCACGATCTACATTCAAATTTCATCTTTTTTTTAAATTCTTTAGATTTCATTACTACTTACTTGTCCACTATCAGTTATTTGTGTATCATTAAAAGCCTGATTTTTAAGACTAAATTTACTGATATTAAATGACAATTTGACGGGTGTCCGTAAAAATATGTATATACAACACATTTCCGCTAAACTAAAAGGGCGACACAAAAAGGATATGATATTTTCGCGCATCATTGTATCATTAATAACCAACATAAAATAAAATTGGAAAAAACAATATTTCTCTTGTATTTTTAATTTTAGAAATTGAATCCGTCAAATTGACGGGTTCCGTAAATCTAGTGTTAAAACAGATCCAACTTTTTATTGAAATATTATTGAAATTCTGCATTCATATTCCTAAAATGTAGAAGTTCTTCATATTTGCGACCATTAAACGTAAATAGAGTCAATGAAAATGGATTCTTAGATGGAACGAAAATAATTGTTTAAATTGATATATCTAATTTTTATTCATAAAAAATGTTATATTATTAGACTAAACAAACAAATATTAAGAAACGCCACTCAAACATCACTTTTACGGTATATTTATTTTATTAAACTAGCCATAACAATAACATTTTGATATAAACAATTTAAAATTAGAAAGCAAATATTTTAAAGTGTTATAAAGATGAAGAATACAATAAAATGAAATGTTGAAAACTCATGAATATATTTAATCCTTTTAGTAGTCCATGACAGTGTCAAGTGATTTAAAATGGTTTCTATGTAATTTTTTAAATAAATAATTCTTGTAATTAGTTTATAAATATATCTTTATTTCTTCTTTACAATATTAGGTAGATGTAAAAAATTTAAAGATAATTTAAAACATTTTTTGTATATGATGACATTTTTCTTCTTACCCTAACTGAGTCAAAATGCCCATTTGCTCTGATTTTTTCATTCCTTATATACTCTTCGAAATCGGGATGACAAATGGTTATTGTCGAGCCAATCTCTTACTTGACATTCGACTCCACATATCTGCTTCGACTGTCACCCATTTCTATTAGCCAATTAATTAATTAACTTTTCTGGTTTAACACATTTGAATGCTTTTCGACCCTTTCTAACCATTTTCTGATAAATCCCTAATCATCATCTTGTTTACCATTAGCTAATCGATACCTGTCCCGTTTTCCCAATTCAATTTCGATGATTTTACAATTTATTGATTTTTCTCGAATTTCCGGATTCTTGCCTTTTGCAACTGCTTTTGCCATTTCCTAATACTGCTTCCATCATACTTTCCTTTAATATCAATTCTGTGCATGATTACGCTTTTATTTGTCTTTTTCCTTCACTTACTTTTTATTTAAATTTTCAACCTAAATTTCATTTAAATTTATTTTAATTTACTGACCTCAACAGTACCATTCAACTCACGAACATATTATCTCCTAATTATATTTTCCCAGTATATGAGTTGGTCACCGCTGTATCAACCTCCTAAAATTCTTATTTTTATGTAGGTCAACTAAAGTTTTATATAGGTAAACTCAAATTTTTTTATTCCTCGCAACTTACAAAGTTTTTTTCACAAAATTTTTCAGAGTTTCATTTAGGTCAAATTGACACTAGAATCAGGCCACAACTGGATCAAATACACACACTATATAGTTTTAATATAAAATATATATACACAAGTCATACACTCATATTTTGGGGGTAATAAAAGTGACTTTGTTCATGTATGTATTGGCAATAAATAAGGGATATTAATTAAAATATAGTTTATAAATATTTATGATTTAAATTAAATTAATTAAATATATATTTCACCATCTTTTTCACTAATTATTTCGATAGCATCACTATCATCATCAGATTACCTACATTCACGACGGATGAATATATATACTATATTGATAATATATAAATAAATTATAAAATATATAAATTTTAAATTATAAATAAAAATTTTTAACAATTATTCTATTCAAAAATAATTTTCAATAATCAATTATATTTAAACTTTTAAAATTATTAAAAATATTATTTTAATTATTTTTTTTAATTATTTAACATAACTATTATTAATATACATCAACATACAAAAACTTAATTAAAAATATTCAACACACAATGATGATGATAGTGATGGTATCGAAATATATAGTGAAAAAGATGTACGAATGGCGATTGTTATTAATAAAATCTTTACCGAGTTTATTTGAGTAAATATATATTTGTTTATATAATATTTTTTCTCATTTTCTTCTTTCTAAAAAATCCAATTCAAACAAGGTGAACGAAATTATTGATCAGTTTAGACAATTAGAACTAAGTACAGACAAATATTTATTCAATAAAAGTTTTCATGAAAATTCGTTCTTATTACACCAAATATTGACCATATATTGACAAAATCAATTCGAGTAATGCAAACCTCTTCTCCTTTCTTACTAGTTATTATTTCTGCTTTCATATAAACTATTATTAATCAATCTTGGATTTCTTAGAAACATGAAGAATACACCAACTTGCAACTTCAATAAATACACATGTGGTAGCGTTCCTGATGGATATAAAGTATGAAGGAATTCTTTAGGGAAATAAGTTACGTCATTTAGATTATTTGATACCATTAGTGTTGGGCCAAAACTGAGATTCGATAAAACAAAACTCTAATTTTGAGGATTTTGAAGAAATAAAAGAGCATTAAGTCGAGTAAAACTCAAACACGTTTTACTAACATTTGCCCATTACCAACGTTGTTCATTTAACGGGTGTCGAGTGGCAGGGAGAATTTTATTCTGGGTTACGCTAGAAACAACACAACGTGGTTTAAATTTGGTTACCTCTAATCCACCAATAGAATCAATATTCATATAATTAACAGTTTCATATAATAAAAGTTCCGACATTTTATGGTTTAACTCCATAACATAAATATATTTTGGTGTTAAAATGACTTAAAATTTACTGTAATTTAGAAATTTAAATTTATCCTATATTACGAACTGACATACATACATTCAAAATTATATATAAATAAATTAAAATATGTTTTAAAAAATCAGTTTAAAAATTAAAAAAAAACTATATATATATATATATATATATATATATATATATATATATATATATATATATATATATATATATATATATATATATATATATATGATAGTCTGCTATTTAATAATAGATTTTTCACCTATTGCTGTTTAATCTTATTGCGTTAGGTATCAAACAGTTAATTTGGTTAAATTGTGAGAGATAAATAAAATCCTATAATTTGCTTCGAACATGTCATTGCTTACCATAAAGAAGATAAAGTAATGAATTTCGCGTCCCATGGAAGATTTTACCACGAAATTAGGTTTAATTTTTTTTATATGAAATAAAACTTTTAAATTTTATATGGTACTGTTGGGGTTATAAAATAATTAAAATTAAAATTGAATTATATTTGTAATTAAAGGAATGAGAGAAAAGTAAGACTTTTCAAGGAGAGAATTGACAATGCGAAGAAATAAAATGGGTAGAAAGGCTCGAGGTGCATCAGTGTACGGGAAAAGCACAAAAAAGGTGATTAAAAGTTGCATTAAAACCATCCATCGTATTACAATTACAGTTCATTCTAAAATACGATTCATAAATTCGAATTAAAGTCTGGAAAATTGGTCATGGGAGGAATAGATAGCGGGGTATAACATGCTGATAACGAAATTTTCAGAAAGTGCTAGGGAGAGTGCAAAAAGGTGCGTCAAAGAGAAAAAACAAGAAAATGAAATTAATTAATTAATTAATTAACTAGTAGAAAGAAATCCCGAGTTGGGTAAACAAAGAGAAAAGTAAACAGAAGGAAGATTTGAGCCCATTATAGTTTCACAATGAATAATGGGAGAAGACCAAGAACGAGATAGTGCGTGTAGAAAGACCCTGGCGGATCATTAATTATCTTTGTTCGTTGGACCATTTAGGGTGATAGCCGAAGCAGATATGTGGAGTCGAATGTCAAGAGAGAGATTGGCTCGGCAATATCCATTGTCATCCCGAATTCGAAGAGTATATAAGGAATGGGAAAATCAGAGCAAACCGGCATTTTGCCTCAGCTAGGGACAAGAAGAAACTAAGCGTAGGGTAATCAGGAAGTTATAGAATCGAACGGATAGCGTTAGGAAATATTTGAGACCTGAGAAGGAAATTTAATTGGTAGTGGACCAGGTCATATAGAAAAAGTTCGATTAAAAGGTGAATATTGATAAAGATTTTGACAAAGCATCAGCACCGAGCGGAGAACCGATTAAACTGGTAAAACTCTGTCGTTGATTGTATCATTGGATTGTGAGAGATTTGTGATTCAAATATACGTTGGGTAGTTTATTGTTTTGGTATTTATGATTAAAAGGACACGGTGAGTCAGAGGCTACCGACGTGAATTAATAAAACCCAACAATACTATTATTACTAACCTCATTATGGTACTAATTGGACACAAATAAAAAATATTTCAAGCAACAAATAATATTAACAACCGGCCGAATCTCACCACTAATTATTTTTATGAATTTACGTAACAAAAATGCTTTTATTTCGATCACTGGTGAAAAATAAAATTTACGGTTTGACCAAAATTATTGCAAATATAAAAATGATTTTATAAAAATGATTAATGCAAAATTTATAAATCATTTTGATTGAAACGAAACAAATATTTAAGCACTTGTCAAAAATCACAAATTTTTTAGATTTATTGAACTTTTATTTATTCAAATAAAATATCTTTAAAATTTAAATAGCAAATAAAATTATTGATTTATGAAAATTAATTAATTATTTTTTTTGTTTTACTAAAGTGCTCGTATTTGTAATTGTATATTTTATGCAATTACATTGCAATATTCCCCAAGTACATGCTAAAATACTCAATTAACATTCACATTTATTTCATTTAGAAACACATCATTATATCAACACTATTTAAACAAAATGAGGCTTTTAAAATATTCGATATTGATAAAAATTTATTGCTTGAAAATTTAATTTTTAACGATTATTTAATTTAATTTAATTATATTTTTAAAATCAGAGAAATTCAATTTATATCTAGGCGTAGTTGCTATTATTATTTTCTTAATAACAAATAATAAAAGAAAATATTTAAAACATTAGTATTTAAATTATTTTTTCAACTGAAACCTTTAATAGCAATGGAAAATACCAAATGATAATGGTAGTCTTATTTTTAGATATGATTCTTTTTATTAAAAAGTGATGCAGATAATGTATGTCAACAATTTAATTTTTATAAAAATTTTGTATAATTAGTATATTTTAATTTTCAATTATAAATAATTTAAAAATTGTTGCGTTTCAAAAATAAGGATCTCGTTACCAATAGCTTAAGAACTACTGAAATAGATCATTGGATCCGAAAATTAATGTCCAAAATTGTTTAAAAAATTGATTGGGATAAATAATTTTAAATTTCTATTTTAAAATATTTTAAATTTATAGATTGTTTATTAAAATTTAGATTATAAAATAAAATAAATTTTTAAATATATTTATTAATCATTGTCTAAATTGAAAAATAAATGATTAATTAAATTAAATTAAAAGAAATATTTTAGTTTAATAAAATTTGTGTAATGTGTTTATTAAATCTATATTATCTATAGTTTTTTCTGTCCTATCTGATTTTGACAAGAAATCTGTCAAAATATATAGTAAAATCGATGTTAGAGTGGGCCTTTCTTATAATATTTTTATACGTATCTGTATGCATGTTTTATATTTTTAAATTAATTTTCATAATTATAACTTACTTTCCATTCATATTTAATATGTCATCTTCAGAATTTCTCTTCCGCATACCGAAATTGAAGGGAGAAGACATGATTAAATTTTTTATTGTGGGCATTTCGGAATCCGAATAGGCAGCATTACTTTGAAAAGATATCTTTTTCTTGTTTGGTTTAGGACTAATTTCATAGTCACTTTCATTGAGAGTATGAGATGAAGAATTGCGAGATGGTGAAACTGTTGCAGATAATTTTTTACTTACCATATTATGAGACAAATGAGATGATATCACTCTTAATTTAGCCGCTTCTAAATTTTTAATTGTTTCTCTTCTTGTCATTTTTTTAGATGTTTTATTTTTTTGTGATTTAGGATTAAAAGACGGAATAACAGGCAGAGTTATTGCCCTTGGTCTATTGTATTTCGGTGAGTCATCTTCATCTACTACTATTTTTGGAATGCTAGATTCAGATTCTTTCTTTTCGACCATTCCACATTTATCAAAACCTTCAGCTCGTAACATTCCTTCAAATCTACAGACTTCCCCTTGATAGATTTTCGAAAATACATCAGCTAAACAAGAACTTGAATGATATCTGTATAATATTGATAAAGGCAAAGTTAAATATACAAAGAATGTTAGAAGAAATTGTGGATCATTATTTAACATTGGAGACGACTTGTGAAAGAAAATATCACCATTTTTCAACTGAAAATAAATAATAATATGAACAGTATATAATGCATTTCAATTAATTTAAACAATAGCATATGTAATAATTTCATAATTTTTATTTTGAAAATTAATCCTAAAATATAATTATCAAACCACTTAATTCATAATAAATGTACGTTTGTCACACATAATATTTAACAATTAAATATTTTTGAATACTATTTTTTATTAAAACAGACCTAATATACTGAACACCTATATTGTTCGGCATTCTCATAAACAAGACTATCAATCATTTAAGCTAGATTTTGCTAAGAAACAAGAAAAAACCCTTTTATGTGAGTGAAACTTTGTTCCTTCTCTTTTAAAGGCTCACTCAAAAGACACTAAATCTTTCGAAAATTCTATAACGCTGAAAGTCTTGTACAATTGAACATTTTATATCATTCTCTGAATATATTTCTTTGCAAAACAAATAATTATTACAAATAATTTTGATATAAAATACAATTTGAGGCTTGATACGTTTATATCTATAGCTGTTGTTTATTTATCGGTATTGAAATGAATAACTAAAGTTTGTCATAATAATAGTGTTGATACGTCTAACAATTCGAGAATGCGGCATGGTTTATAGTATAAATTTTATTTTATTTCATTTTTTTAAAATACATAACTAACTTGCCTCCCAGACACAAAAGGAAAAACAACAAAAGCCATTTTACCTAATAAGAAATTCAATGGTATTATTAACTATATATAAAAAGAAGTTAACAACTGAGGAAAATGAGTATTTCTAGATTTTTAATGATGATATAAACAGAAAAAATATAAAGCAATTCTGAATGTAGACAGTATAAGGAATACCTTCAATAATTTATAATTAAATTCGATACAAAATAAAATGTGATAACTTTCTACACTTATTTTTCAGTTATTATTTCCACAGTTTTGCATTATTTACAACTTTTATTGGATTCGAATGATAATTACTAAAACGTTGTTTAAATATGCACATTTCTGAGCAGGGACCAAATTTCCTATAGGCTCTCTGTGCTTTAGTCTAAGGCCTCAAGATCAAGAGGGGCTTATATTTAAATTGTTATTGTGCATTGAAAATAAGACCTTCAGAAAAATAGATTTTGATGAACTTGTAAAAGAATTCTATGAGAAAAAATTTAGAAAGAAATTCTTTTAATCTACTATTTCATTTTAAATGTATATTAAGCTTCACATGGATTGAATCAATTCTTAATTACAATAACTATTAACACAAAATTTTATATAATATAGACGTGATGTATAACATACATTGTATATCACAGTATTGATGTATTTTATTATCTATCATGTAACTTGCAAACTTAAAAGTGTGAGGTGAAAAGGCCTCATAAGTGGAATAGCCTAGGGCCTCTCTTCACCTAAATCCGGCCTTGTTTCTGAGTACATGAAAAGAAATTTAATAATCCGCATGTATGATATAATAAAACAACTGAAAATTTGTATGTTTTTCGTCACTTTTAGAATTATTTCTAAATTCAAACTTTGTCTTTGAAGATAATAAATTCATTTTATATTTAAAAAGAATTTTCGACACTTTCCTTTATACTTTTTGTAAACATATCATGATAATATCTTTTCAGTAATTCATCAAAACAAAAAAAATAAACATTTCTATCATGTTTATATATGTTATTATATATCTTCTGAAAAATAAACTTGATCTGAAAAACAAAAGGTTGGTTTGTGTTTCAATAGTATATTTAAATTTTTAATATTAAAATCTTTATTAAAGTTATAAATGAAATTGAAAAAGGCTATATTATAGTCGAAATTTTTTCATTTGTATTAAATATATTATTCGCAGCAAAAGGCTTAAATTATCATTTAATTGTTTTAATTGTTTTAATAGTTAGATAAAAAAGTACCTGGAAACTTTTAAGAAGCCATAATCCGAAATTTACGCCAATTAATATTCCTAAATAACTTTGACCAGGCTTATTTTTCTGTTGCTCAATGTTGTCACTGCAACGATAAAATGCATCTTGAATGACATAGGTTTGAAAAATTATTTGAAAAATTTCTATTAATGCAGAAATTGCCCTAATGCCCATTTGAGTGCCGATTTCGGAGTTTTCAGTTATATATTGAAAACAACAAGTGCTTATTATAACTGAGAAAGCAATTGAAAGAAAACATGACGCAAACAATAGATTTTTGTCAACATTGTTAGATAGATAAGTGAAACTAAATTTCAGTTGGTTTGTTTTGGAAAAGGCCAAGTAGAGAATGACTATTGAGAAAATATAAAGAACTATTTCCTGTGAACTATGCACCGTAAATATCCAAGTATTGTTTGGTTTATGGTCCATCACTATTATAAAAACTGTAAACCCAACACAAAGCACTGCTATTAGTATCCCAATGACAATACCAATTATTGCCCTAGGAATTCTCCAAAAGACCAATTGATCCTTTTCCTAAATATAAAGATTATTTTATAAATTAAATGCATTATATTAATAGGCGTAAAGAAAATCATTTCCAAGAAATTTCTTGGAATTCTTTAAATTAACGATTCTCAAACATCTTTATTTTGAATTGCCAAATCATATAAGACAATTTANAATAATAGGTTTTCTGCAATTCGCCAAACAATTAATGTAGAACTTCAAAAACCTTAGTAGAGTAATTTGGGAAATTACTATGATCCCATTAAAAGTTTTTATCCTAAATGTATAAAGAAACAAGGCATTTTAGGAGAAGTACTAAGTTTTGTCCATGTTAAAATAAATATATAAATGTCTTACCTCTTTTATCAGAAAATCTAAAAAATATTTATATTAAATAAAAAAAAATCATTTAATTACATAAAATTTAATATTAAAAATTACCGTTAATATTAAAATTAACACAAAGCACTGGATTTTATTTAATGCCCAATTAGCCATTATCAATTGCACTTTGATGTATTTATAATCAGATATTTGCAGTGAGCATTATTTTTTGGAAGATTAGACATGTGTCATCATTTGCATTTAAACTATTAACTGGTTTATGTTTTAATATGCAAAATCATAGAAAATCCCATTTTACGCTGGTAATTAGTGTTAAATGGTAGAAGAAAATGCAATACTGATTTCACCAGCAATGGGAACGATTTAAACTGAGGACACTAAAATTGTGTTACGTCTAATATTACAAATTTTGATTTTGACTCATTTAAATATAAATTTATTTATTTAAACTGTGATTTCTTTTTTATTTTATGAATTGTTAATAATTTAAGTCTACTTGCATAAATATATATTCAAAAAACTGATTGTGTAATAATTGGTATTATTCAAACAACAGATTTAAATGGTGAATTAATTAATTTAATAATAACGATAATTATGCGTGACATCATTTATACTTATTATACTTTTACTATATAATAGTATTTGTTACTTATAATACAATATATATTTTATTTATAAATTAGTTATTTAAATATCCGTAGCATGAATAATTTTATCAAACAATGTAAAGTTAACAAAAAATTCTGTTTCAACTCGACATATCAAAATTTTTAAATTTTCAATAATAAAAAAATAAAGTTTCACCAACTTTTGTAGTATTCTTGTATTGATATTTTTTGCTTTTTAGGGTGAGTAAAGTGCTAAATAACTTGTTTCAAAATATTTAATTAAACCATAATTTTGATTAGCAAGTAATTAAATTATATAATTTATCTTTTCAAAGACCGTGTTTAGAATATTATCTTTAAAGAATCATCTTATCTTAGCATGATAAGGAAGCACAATATGATCAGTAACAATTTCATCTCAAAAAGTACGAAAAATAGAATAAAAAGCTTTTGATTAAATACATTATAATTTAAAAGTATTTATATTCAAAAATTTTAATTTTAGTTTAAGGATAAAATTTTTATTATTTTATTTTAAAATTATTAATTTCAATAAGATTTTAAATGGGAATTTTAAATAAATATTACTAGTTATAACATTTTTGAAAATCTTTATATAAATGAAAGAATGATGAATGATGAATTTAATTCAACATTTATACAAATTCCTTTTACAAAAATTATTTGTTTAAATTTTAGACAAAATAAAATTTTAGTGTTAAATCTATTCTTAGTTAATTCAATGAAGCATTTTAATGCTAAAAATATGGTTATTAATAATATTATTTTAATCTATTATTATTATTATATTATTATTATATTATTATTATCATTATTATCATTATTATTATTATTATTATTATTATTATTATTATTATTATTATTATTATTATTATTATTATTATTATTATTATTATTATTATTATTATTATTACTAGCTAGTAATCCGATAAGAAAAAAGTCTTTATCAATTAATTCTTGTAAAAACAACTTCTATTATTTATTATATAAGTTTGTTTTAATTTTATCGGATACTTGTTTAAGTATGATTGAATAAATATTATCGCTCTTATAATATCTTTTAAAAGCCAAAACAACGTATGAATGAATGTATAAATTTCAGAGATTGATTCTTTCACTTGTTCGTTCCTCAAATAGGAATTTCTTTGGAATCTCTAGTAATCCCACATAAACGAATCTTTCTGATGGAACCGTAATAAAATCGTGATTGAAATGTATTTTTGTGTAGAATTGCTTAATTTGGTTACATATATTTAAAATTAAATTGACTACTTACAAACAATAATTAAATGATTATTCCAAATATTACTTATTTTCAAAGACTGTAATATTAGCTGGTGTATTTATTGCATACGTAAAAAACTTTTCATTGTTATTTTTAATAAGTCGCTTATTTACAGAGGTATTATGAAGGGTTAGTTAAAGCAAATAATGTGTCCGTGTTCTATAGTATTTGGGACTCAATGCTTAATACTTTATTCAAACTTAAACAATATTCAAAATTAAAAATCTTAAAACAATAATATATTTATAATTTGTATTCGACTAAAAAAGACAATTATCTTTTAAATGGATAATAAAAATGAACACCTTGTCAAATAAACGATGCGAGATCGAATTTTATCATGGTTTATTGGTGGTATTTAGGTTTGATTTTTTGTTGTAAGATTTAATCCCTAATATAAGAGAATGGTATGGTCTGGTTTATAATTTCTAACGACTAATGTAGGAAATGAAGAATTTTATAACAAAGTCGTGCAATTATTTAAATATATATATATATATATATATATATATATATATACTCCGAGTGAACGAATGAAAAGACATGGAACTATATTTGCAAAATGATTTGCGGTAAATCTGAATTATGTACATTTGATAGACCATCCCCCCAAGCTGTAATAGAATTTGGAGCATTTGAGGAAGTTTTCCCTATGAATTTAATTACTGATAGTAGAAATGATATTGAATTTTATATTAATGGTTCGCAAACTGAATATTTAGATTTGAACGATATTTTATTGACTGTTCAGATCAAGGTTGTAGATAAAGATAGAAAGGTTTTGGATGCCAATGCAATTGTAATACCGAACAATTTTCTGTTTCATATTCTTTTTAAAGATGCATTGTTGGGATTTAATAATATCAAGATTAAAGGCGGAAATGATACATTCATTCACAAGGCGTTAATAGAAACTATTTTAAATTACAATTCCGATACTAAAAATACAGTAATGTCTTACTCCTATGGGTTATGGTAGTGATGATGAAAGAAAAAAGTGGGTTAAAGGCTCAAAGGTTTTCACCATGTACTCATCATTACAACTCGATTTTATGGATCAACCGAAATATTTACTACCGGGAGTTAATGTACATATTAGACTGAAAAGGTCCGATTCTGCATTATCTCTTACTGGTACAGGTGTACCAATATGTCAATTAGTTGATGCAAAATTATTAGTGAGAACATTTCGAGTGGACCCCTCAGTATTAGCTGGTCATCAATTGGGCCTTTATTCAAAACATGCAATTTATCCTTTAAAAACAAAGGAAATTGTACAATTTGATATTGCTAAAGGTGCTTCATCATTCTATAAAGAACAAATATTTGGTGACAGAAGAATGCCTAATTTTATTCTGATAACATTTCAAAGTGAAACACAATATAATGGATCATATACTGCTTCCAGCTCAATTTTGAAAACTTTGGTGTTACATCATTGACTTTGTCGAAAAATACTGATTATAGAGAAACATATATTCAAGATTTCGAGAATAACAATTACTGTGCTACATATATGCAGTATTGTTAGAAATCTGGGTTATTTAGATAAGAATTTGAATTGCGGAATAACTCTAGAAGAATTTAAAACCAAATACCCATTTTTTACATTTGTTTTAGCCTCCGATTTTGATTTAAATCAGAGTCAATTACCCGAAATTGAAATTTACGACTGGATATAAAGTTTGCAAAAGCCATTACTGATCCTGTGCATGTCATAATATATGGAGTATTTGAAAATGAAGTTCAAATTACTTCAAATAGAACCGTGCTGGTATAAATGTATACAAAAAATATAGAAATATAGAAAATTGTCATGGAGTAAGTGGTTTTTTATACTGTTTAATTTATTAAAGTAGTTCTATTCAGGTCAATAGAATTGGAAAACAGATATTCGGAAATGAATTTGTAGGAGTTTTTCCTCTCGATAAAATTCCTTATTTGAGCAATAATCAAGCCATAATCGTCAATACTCAATCGTCTCATCTTGGCGGAGAACATTGGATAGCTATATATATGAAACCTGGTAATAATTTCGTATTCGATCTAATGGGTTTCTATTACCCGCTTTGTAACAAACAATGGGGTAACCTATTGTGTATAATAAAACTATGTTTTAAAATCCATTGACCCATACATGTTGTCAACATTGTTTAGCTTGGTTGTTGAATAAAAAATTTGATGTTTAATAAATGTATCCTTTCCTTTGTTATTATTATTATTATTATTATTATTATTTTTAATTAGCTTTATTATTATTTTGAAAAATATTATTATTTCTAATTTACTTTATTATTATTTAGATAAATATTATTATTTTGACATAAAGATATTGTTAGGTTTTTGGTTATTATTTTCGGTTACCTCTGACTCCTAGTGTCTTTTAAATCAAAACAATAACGACCCAACGTATATTGAAATAACAAAATTCACAATCTTTTCTCACCATTTTACAATCAATAATCAAATTTACGTTTGACCGATTCTCCGCTCGGCGTTGATGCTTTGTAAATAGATAATATTCACCTTTTATTTCTTTAGATTCTCTTGACCCACGTTTTCCTCTTTTTATGTTTGATTTGATTCTTTTTCACCTTTTCGTATTCTTATTCTATATTTTCTTTTCCCTAATCTCCTTAATTCGTTTTACCTAATCATAACTCGGTTTCTTCTAACCCTAGCTGAGGCAAAGTGCCGATTAGCTCTGATTTTCCCTTTCCTTATATACTCCTCGAAATCGGGATGACAAATGGTTATTGCCGAGCCAATCTTTCACTTGACATTTGCTTCCACGTATCTGCTTCGGCTGTCACCCATAATGGTCCAACGAACCAAGATAATTAATGGCCCTTCCGGCCTTTCTACACGCACTATCTTCTCCTTGCTCTTTTCCAATTAATCATTGTGTCAAGCTAATGGGCCCAAATCTTCCTTCTGTTTACTTTTCTTCTTGTTTACCCAGCTCGGGTTTCCTTCATCTCTCGGGTTCTCCATATGCTCAGGTTTTCTATTAGCTAATTAATTAATTAATTAACGTTTTCCGTTTTTACACATTTGAATGCTTTTCGACCCTTCCTAACCATTTTCTGATAAATCTCTAAACATCATCTTGTTGACCATTAGCTACTCTATACCTGTCCCGTTTTCCCCATTCGATTTCGATGATTTTACCATTTATTGATTTTTCTCGGATTTCCGGATTCTTGCCTTTCGTAATTGCTTTTGGCATTTTCTAATACTGCTTCCACCACACTTTCCTTTACTATCGATTCTATGCATGATCCCACTTTTATTTGTCTTTTTTCTTCACTTACTTTTTATTTAAATTATTAACCTAAATTTCATTTCAATTTACTTTAATTTGCGGACCTCAACAATATCATATGCCTGGAGCATGCACAGTGCATGTTAACAAAGCAATGACTAACAAAGGCAACCACATGGAAATTTCAGTGTGATTAACAATACATGCATGCATGTGTAGATGCAATGTGATTGGTTGAGAGAGGAAAATATTCAGTTTCTATGTGTGTGTGTCTAAATTCTAATTGGCTGGGACAGGAAAATATTCATTCTTTTTATAAACATTTACAAATCTGAAATTTGTTACAATTTTTTTCAAAATTTCAACATATTAAAAATTCAACATCTCAATGTGGCCAACTCTACCAATAATAATAATATTTTAAGAAGTCTATTGACTGCTGGTAATTTTATTATTTATTTATTATTCTATTTTATTCTTTATTTTTTTAGATGTTTTCGACTGGCATCAAGAGACGGAAGATCAATCACTCCTCAATGTGGACAGAATTTTCGGTAAATTTTATTGTTTTTCGGTTTATGAAATTAAATTTTCATTTTAGAAAATGAAACAATCTATATTAGTGACGACAATGATGTCATATTTATTGGGCAAACTAATGTCTCTGTTTCGAGCGATGATGCCTTACTTGTTGGACAAGCCTCTGTTATGAATAAAAAAAGTAAATTTATTTGTTCTTGAAAATGATGAAAAATTATGTTCTTGAAATGATGAAAATATTATGTTCCTGAAAATAATGAAAATTGTTTTATCGATTAATGATGATAATGCAAATGTTCTTGAAAATATTATGCAAATGTTTAAAAAGTTTTTAAGAAACTATAGCTATAATATATTCCATGTAGTTTTGCAACACCAGTTTAAATAATAATCATAATAATAATCATAATAATAATAATAATAATAATAATAATAAAAATAATAATAATAATAATAATAATAATAATAATAATAATAATAATAATAATAATAAAAATAATAACAATAATAATAATAATAATAAAAATAATAATAAAAATAATAATAATAATAATAATAATAATAATAATAATAATAATAATAATAATAATAATAATAATAATAATAATAATCTTGATTTATAACCTAATTTCTATAAATCATCATTTGTTATTATATAGTTCATTTATAAATGGATTAAATAATAACAAATGATGATAAATGCAATATAAATTTTATTAGTCAATAAATCATATACAAAACTTTAATTAAATTATATTTATCAGGTCGATTATATCCCAATTATTGCCTGTCATCAATTGGGTACAGTGAAGAATGTCATGACAACATGAAAAAATACTACAGAAAAATTTTTAATGGCATCAACTTTTTATATGCCCTAAATGCAAAACCTCTGAAAAGATTAAATATAAATTATTTTTTAGTAAGCACCGCAGTCACTTAGGGCAATTTTCGAGAACTAAAAATGAATTATTTAAAAAATTAAATATAAATAAAAAAAAATTAAAAATAAATAAAAAAAATATTATAGAAAAAAATATTATTGAAAAAAATATTATTGAAAATAAAAAAGAAATATTATACAAAATCGCAAAAAATAAAAGACCTGTTGATTTAATTAAAAATAAAATTCCGAATAAATTATCGCGACCAGAAGTGATAGTCATCAATGATGATGAACGTGTAGCTTCGACATCACATTTTACAAAACAAGAAGTGATAGTCATCAGCAATGATGAGCATGTAGCTTCAACATCTTTTACAGAAACTTCTAATCAAATAGGTGGCTCTTTATTCGAACCTCTTGTAGAATCCGATTTGAACGGATCTCGAAAAACTTTAAAATCTGATATCAGTAACGAAAATTTAATTAAAATAGCTCTCACATCTAAAATAGAGCAAAGATTATTAACCGAAATAGAAAAGATAAGGTATGTAAAAATCCAGTTCGCAATTTTAATAAAATTTGAAAAAGATGGGGAAATCTGGGATAATTATTTTTCAAACAACGCACAGGGTTTTACGTAGAATTTTCTGAATGAGGGGGTGAGCAAATTAAATGAAAAGATTGAACGATTTACGTATTTCGGAAGCGGGTGGCGTGTAATCAATATATTAGAAATAGATTTTATTTTAACTAAATTCGCACCCGTTAGTAGATTATCCGGATATAGTTGTTTAAGAACCCCATCTGCTTTAAAATTAAAACATGCAATTATTAATGTTAAAAAACAACGACCATAAGTGTTTCTTCTAAAGTATTCTTGCACTTTCGAAAAGAGAAGAAATAGGTCGTAATCATCAAGGAGCCGCCAAATACTATGAATTTTTAAACCTTTTAAATTATGACGAAGTCACAGATTGTCCAATGAGACTCTGCAACATTCCTAAATTTGAGAGGAAAAATCCTGACTTAAACTTGTCTATAAATGTGCTTTCGTACAATCCAGCCAGTTCTGATTCAAATATTTCCGACGATTATGTAGCTCACCACACTCATCTTATAATACATCGATCTAAGGTTAAAGATGGTAGGCCGATTTATTTATTACTTCTGAGTAATAAAGATAAATATCATTATACGGCCGTTACAGATTTAGACAAGTTAATGAACTGCCATTTAAATGAGAATGTTAATGTGCAAATAAGGTGTAACTGATGCTCACATTGCCTTAATTGGTTCATATAAGAATGCTTTTGATCAGCATGTTGCTCTATGATGGTTTGCGATAAGCGATATCAACTTTGAAGAAAATATATACAAATAAGTATTCGATTTGATTAATATACCGAAAGGTAATATGAAATACCTATATCATAATATTCATCATCTTTTAAGTGATAAACTGTGCAAAAAATTTGTTCTGCATAGTGAATAAGATATTGAGAAAAGAAATGAAAGATAATGAATATAGGTAAAATTGAAAAAAAATATAGATCCCGTAATGTTTGACAGGAAATAAAGATCAACGACATTATAATTTCATTTAATTTATATCCATTTTATACTTTAATATTTAATTAGTAATTAATTAGTAATTAATATAAATTAGAATCTCTTTAATTTGGTGCTTTAGGCAGTTAAAAATTTACCAAATGTAAAACGCGTAACTGAAAGTAATATATTGGAAATGCAAAAGTACAATTTACGTAAAAATAGGATAAACTTTAAAATAATGTTTAAAACAATTAAAACAATTAACTTGTTACCAATACCCCAGTAACAAATATCATATCAATCATGACATATGGAATTCTTTTCTCTATTAAACAAATAAAATTATTAAAATATAATTTTTCATAATTCATTTTATTAATAATCAAATAGATGAGTTTAATAAATTTAATTATTAAGGAAAAAATTTTAATCCTAAAAATAAATTATTTTAAGATAAATGGATGGGAAATGTTTTTTCCGATTATTTCCAACGTGTGAAGCATTTTCGCTCTATCAAATATTCTCATTTAATTTTTATTTCAATGAAGAGAATTGTAAAATTCAGTTCAATTTCACAATTTTTAACAGGAAGGGAATGATGGTATATGTGTATATTTTATTAAAAGGTATTTTTTTAATATTTAAGCTAGTTATTTAATTCAAAATAATTATATATATAAATATTGTATTAATAAAGAAATTAAAAGTTAAATTCCTTACATTTGTTTTAATATACCAAATATGCTAATTGTTAATGGTGATTTTATTATATATTTTTATTATATATTTTTTATATTATATTTTTTGGAGAGGATTACTAATCATTTATTAAAAATGAGAATTCTACAATTCTATATACAGTATTACCCGTTATACGTCCATAATCCGTTTCTTGTTCTTGGACTTATACCACAAGAATTTTCCCATAAAAATAAAGGGAGATCGAATAATCAGTTTCCATAAAATTTAATAATGATTTACAGTATAAATTTTACACGAAAAAGCACAAAGTCACAGGAGAATTCACAGTTATAGCGTGGGTTGTTCACTCCATGGTACCAAATGGTGAAGTGACATTTATGGACAGTTGTGGCTTTGTCACAAGAGAGGTAAGCAAGTGTAGCGCGCGATGTCATAACTCGTTCTGACTCATACAAGTTGTAGTACGAATGTCATATTCCAAATAAAAGTCGTGTACCAAGCAATACTTTTCGCGTCTAATGAGGACGTACACCAAATTGGATTTATTCTAAAATGGACGTATATCGAGTTACTCCTGTATTTTCATTTGATATGACAAATTAATATTTCTGTTTAAAGTTAATTTGAATCAATAGGCAGTGCCGAAAATTCGTGAGTATCAACAAACATCGATATTTAACTGATTTATAGTTATTAATAAGGAAAGTTTGTAAATAAAGTCAATTACATCTAAAATCACTTAAAATTTATTGATAATATGTAAAAATATCTTTGACCACATTAATAGGTTCTTATTTCAAATTTTATAAAGTCAAACTTTTGATCAAAATTTAAAAACATATCAAATACAATTTAATTAAACTAGTAAAAATGTTATTTAAACATTTTAACTTGATCAAAAGTATAATTGTTTAATTAGTTGTCTTATTTGTTTGAATAATAAACAAGTAAATGATAAGATAAGCCTATAATGTAAAAATTTTCTTATTTAATACATAGTTTGCACGAAAATCTTATCTTATTATTTACTTGTTTATCATGTAATGTATTCTGTCACCTAGCAACCACCATTTTATATTTGTTTTAATTTTGTAAAAAATTGTCTAGGTTATCTTGATAAAGGTCAAAATTGAAACTACAGATTTCTATATTTTTAATGAAAACAATAAAAGTCAACTGGTTTGAGGAAGAGACTGTTGATAAATGTATGAATAATGCTAAGGATCGTAGTATGAATGATGTAAATTGACTGATATGTCGAATGATGTAGTGAATATGAGTATTGATACTAACAAACAAGGTGAGCAAAAATATACGATGGTATTGCCGTATTCTGAAGGATATAAAGATTTCAAAGAAAGATTTGTAAAGAGCTTGGTACATTGAATTATAGAATTGTTTCAAAATCCTGTAAAGTACGTAGTATGTTTGTTAGTAAATCTCAAACGCCGGTTGGATTGTGTTCGGATATCGTTTATCAATTCACATGTAATGGGTGTAATGTCACATAAATTTATGAGAATTTATTTAATTTTTTTTAGAAACTTCTTTTTTAATAAACTTATAGAAAACTGAAATATACAATTCTTTATTTAACCATTTAATCAAATTACACAAATTACACTTTCGCAGTAATTATTAATATTTTACTCTTATACTCATACAACTCTTATTGTGATAATCAATATTGGTCGATCCCTTCGGTCGATAATGTTAACGAACTCAAATAAAGAGATAATGGGAAGCCTCTCCAACGTATGTAGAATTATACCCATAACATGTAAACAAGTTTTTAAACTTAGTAATAAACATATATGTACTTTACATAAATTATACACTATCTTATAACTTATATTTTATCTTACTTATCTTCTCTTAAATTCTAAGAAATCTTCTCAGTAAGACAATACCAACTAAAATTTAGGCTCAACCTTACACTCATTATTAATTCATTTTTCTCCTGTTCACTCATACAAGTCAAATAAACCAACTTTCTTTTCATTGTATTTATTAAAATATTTTGACTATAAATCAGGAAAGATATCAAAGGTTTTTTTTATATTCACGATACTGGTTTGATACTGATTCATAGTCAAAAACCTTTAATAAATACAATGTCAATTGAAAATAAATCAGAGGTGAAAATTGAAAAAACTTCTTACAAGACTTTCTCTTCATTCTTATGTAAACTCTTCATATAATGCAAACACTAGAGGACACCTAAAAAATAAAATTAAATAATAAATTTAAAATACCTAAAAAAGAAATTTAAAAGAAATTTATCAAACTGAGCAAAATGAGTGGGAAAAAAATATAAATAAAGGATACGTTGATACAGAATTCTGAGAAGCAGGAGCGAGGGGAAAAATGAAAATATGAAAAGACAATGACATCGGACTATATTTAAATATCAGTAAATGACAACCATTATAGGCAGAGAAACAAACTAAATCAGATAGAAATTGAAATTTAGAATTTGCGGAGAATTAAAATCGAAATTATAAATTGGAATTAGAGAAAAATAAAATAATTAAGAAAGGAAAGGAGACTTGTCTACTAAATTTATACGAGTAGTATGGATCGAATTAATAATAAAGAGGTTGAAGGCATCTGAGTCGAAATGATAAAGCAGCCCTATCAATTAGCCACATTTTGAATGAAGAAGTTGAATAGGATCATTTACAAGTTTTAATAGTAAAGAAAATTCAAGTTTAGTTAAAAAAATGATGATAAACTTGAAGGGATATTTTTACGTCACAGTAGGCTTATTGTGATATGAACTTAGTATGCCAATGATTATGTTGAAGTTTGCTTCTTCATTTGGTAAAATTGTTTAATATATATTGTCAGGGATATTTCAATAACTGATTTATAAATAAAATATATATTGTATTATAAGTAACAAATACTATTATATAGTAAAAGTATAATAGGTATAAATGCTGACACGCATAATTATTATTATTATTAAATTAAATAATTCGCCATTTAAATCGGTTGTTTGAATAATACCAATTATTACACAATCAGTTTGTATTTGAATATATCTTTAAGCAATTAGACTTAAATTATTAACATATAATTTAATAAACAGACTTTAATGGATATTTGAAATAGCTTGTTTGCTTCATTAAATCATTACTTATTTTATCACATTTATACCACAAGTAAATGATTTAGAACCAAAATTCAGAATATAAAATTTATAAAATCCTTTTTAAACACAATTTTCTTTTATATTAGCATTTTCCTTTATAAATATGAAAAATTGATCTGGAACCGTGATGATCAAGTTGATAGAGTTCAGCAGAGTGACACTAAGGAACAATTGTTCTCATGGACTAAGAAAATATCGGACACTTTCCTATTGCACGTTGGCTGAAACTGGCTTGTTTATTTGCAAAACGACTTTCTAGGACAGATGGTGGGATCAAGAAGTGGATACAATGACAGCAGAGATAATGAGAGGGATTGCAGATAAAGTACAGAAACAAGATCCGGTAGGAGAATGTAACGTAATAAATACTGATTCAGGAATTGTTTGGTCTGATGCGAGTAGTCTCGCAATCGGAGTATTTGGGGAAATCTGAACACTAGACGTAGAAGATGCCTCCTGGTTGCGTTATCCATACTATATAGATCATATACATCTCGCAAAAATTGAAGCGATATGACATAAATAAAAAGCAATGAATTTGTAATGATAACGAATTTGGATTGACTAAATGATTTTTTCAATAACTTTATATTTTTAGAAATATTTCGATGAACCTTTCAATTTCTCTTTATTCAGTTTACATATTGATGAACTTTTAAATATTGAAAATCTTAAGGTAGGAAATTAGTTTATTTTATCAAAGACATGATGATGGTAATATATTTGAAATTTACATGAAAATTAACGTAGAATATATCAAAATTTGTGATTATTTAGCGATGTTTGAAATTATTACTTCACTTGTTTAACAAGTATTTTTTATTTACTTTAATTTCTCAAAAGGTATTCTTAGCATTGACATTACCCTCACACTATAGTGCTTCAGATTGACATAAATTTCTAACTATATATTAAATAATTCTGTAATCGAAAATTAATCCCATTAAGTACATCATTACATAATTTATTGGGATAAGGGATACACCTGATTGTCACGGACTTTTACAATGACATTGCTTCACATTCACATACACTCCTTTAGCCCTCTTCACCCTATTTCAATTTTGACCTGAAAAAAGTAAAGCCAGAAAAAGGCCTCACTATAGTGCTTTAGATTAATATGCTTCAAATCGACATAAATAATTTTATTAAATATTACATAATCAAAAATTGATCCGGATTATTACATAAATACGTAATTAATTTAGGGGAGTAGTAGTGTCCAGACGCCTAATATCTACTTACTGTCTCACATAAAGAAAATGTGTAAAAATGTTGAAAATTACGAAGAATTTGGGGATTACTTGAAATCACCAAACAATCGATTGGATCAATAATTTACAGATATAAAAAATATGGAAAAATTTGCAACGGAGAAAAGGTAGAAGACAAATTATTTCAGAAGAACAGGGCAATAATTTGTTGGATTTTGTAGAATCGATTTTTATGCATCTTTGTAAATGAGAATTGTGTTTGGCGATTACTTTATTTAGTTATAGTTAAAAATACATCTGACTTACATTATATCGAAATAATTCCAAATAACTTCATAAAATTTCAAAATTTAATTATAAATAATTATATAAAAAATGTTGAAAAAAAGTAATACTTAAGAGCTTGAATAATTATCTCATATATATGGATCAAAATCTAAACCTTAAAGTTTACATAAATAAAAAAAATTTCTTGAAAACCATTTCTAAAATGGCTAAAATAGTTAAACTTAAATGAACAATTTCATCACAAATGGTGACGCATCTATAATTGGTTATACAAACCAACCTATATTATAAATGTGTTTGTTCACTGCAAACGGGTGTATTTATCTATGTGTACGCACACAGACGCAAAAATGTTATTTTTGGAATTATTATTTTGAATTTCAATTTTTCGAGTTTTTTTGTGTAAAGGGATAGTTTTTTGGTGATTTCAAAATTTGTTTTAAAATTAAAGATTTTGAGTGTTAAAAATTTATTTGAAAGATGCAATGATTATGATGAAATATGAAACTTATTTACTGGATTTAATTGTAAAATGTGAAAAATCACAACAATTAGAATTGAAAAACGATAAAAATCAAATAATATTGGCATGACAGGTTTAATTGAATAGTCAGATAGCGAAGACAATGAAATTCAAACTAATGATGACATTTCAAGCCATAGCCTAGTAAAACCTGAAGAAATTGCACCTGAAGCTGTATTTTCTGAAATAGACGAAACTGAAGAAGATTTTTTAATTAAAACAGATCAATGAATGACTGAACCGGCTATTAAGCAGAAAAGATTTTGAATCGATTATTAAAAAGATGTCGAACGCTCAAACCAAAATCGTAGTTCTAATTAACGATGGATTTGGTAATGATAATCTAAGACATTTCAATCCAAGCTAATGTATCCTTGCGAAAGGATTTTTTCCTCAATTCTGATTTTTCAATTTTGATGATATTAACTTCGTTTTTAAGCCGTTCTTGGTCACTGTATATTCTTACAATTGATCTTTTTCTCAAACTTTTACACTCAATAAATATTTTGTCATTATTTACTAAAACTTTTGTCATTTTTTCACAAGTGTTTGAAAAAGACAGATTCGAAGATTCATGTTAAATATCAAGCCTAATATTTATTAGTAACCAAAATGAAATGAAGATTAAATAATCAGTTATTTTGATCATAATTATGTCTTAATTATGATTTTAACTGTAAGAAATATTTGATAAATGTCTTATAATATTAATTATCAATTCAAGTTAAAACAAGTTTTACAATGAAAATAAATACAAATAATAAAAATAATTTATTACAAGATTATCAGATCTATAAATCAAAACGCATTAACTGACAAATATATTATATTTCAAATATTTTTAAATTATTGTAAATGGTAAAAATAATTTCAATTTGATTAATATATAAAATATCATCATCTTTTTGAAACATCACTGAAAATGATTTTTTATTGAAAAGTTACAAATAATATCTAAACCTCCTCATCTTTATGTTTACTAATCGGTTTTGCAGCCAGAGTAAAAGATCTAAAATTATGAAAGTTTAATAACAATATAAAAAAATCTGACACTTAATTCAATTTTTTTAACATTTGGATTTTTTACATTAGAGTCAGAAAATTGACAGTTAAATTATTTATCATAGATTTTTGATAATAATTTTTTAGGAGTGATTAAATATTATCTGATGAACTTTAAATTTTATTTTTCTCAATTTTGTTAAAAAATTTAAATTTATTTGTTTGTCTAATTTGAAATTTTAAAAGTAAAATCTTTCATTTTCACCATTGATATATTTTTATTTTCAATTACTTTATCTTTTTAGGATCAATGTAAATTTATCACTTGTTTTCAGACTATGAATCGATGTTGTTATTTTTTATTAAATACTTTAAAATTCTTAGTAAAAGGCGATGCCAAATATTCCATGAAAGAAGTTTTAAATAATAAATACAAATAATTTTTATTGCATAAATCAACACGATTTGTATGAAAATATTTATTAATCATAATTAGGGTGACCGAAATGCAATAAAATAATATAATAATTTTAATAAATTTTAATAATTTAAAAATAACTTAAATATAATTTTACTCAAATTGAGAATTATTATAACTTTTAATAGTTTTATCATTTGTATTTTACTTGGAAAACATTTGGACTACATGTCATGAGTGCTGAGTTCAACTGAATCTTCAAATTATATAATTATTTATTAATTCCAGTAATAACCCGTCAAAAATGACAGTTTTATTTTCGTGAATAAAAAAATGTTGAAATTATAAAAAAGTTGAATAAAGAGTTTACAAGAGCGGAGAAAAACTTAATGAAATCTTTAGATTGGAGCATGAATTCGAGCATTCTTCCTTGGGGTGTGCATTTCTTCGGTGTGCATTTTTAAATTTAAATGAGTGTGTATACAATGTGGTGTGTGGTGTGTCGGTATCGCCGTGCGGATTTTTGATCTTGAAATCCTAAATATAAAAGTTTCTATAATCTAAAAAAAATCGATTCAATTATAATATAAGAACACACAACTTACCTGTGTGTAAAAATCTAATGTTCCGAAAGTTAAAAGTTTTATTATAGGAATTGAGAAAGTGACAGAAAAATAATTTTCCATACAAACATACCACATATAATATAAAATACATGCAAATATTTTATTGCGTTTTTTCTTCCGAAATTTAAAACTAATTAACATATTGTTAACATAAAAAAATCATGGGGAAAAATATTTTTATCTAGAATCGGACAACTTTACTTTGATCTGTTGTAAAAAAGACGATATAACATATTGTTAACATATCATTATTTTTAATATATTAAAAATTTATGGAGAAAAAAATATTTTGAATCGGATAACTCTAATTTGAGCTTTCGAGAAAAGGACGACAAAACATTGTAAGATTTATTTATAAAATATTAAGTTAATATTTCTTTAGATTTTCAGATATTTCTCTTTTTGGTTTTATGCAGGTTAGATTTACACTGTTAATCAATTAGTGCAATAGACCAATCTTTACTTCGGATAAAGATTTCTTATTAACATAACAAATACAACTTTAAAACTTCAATAAAGGGGGTGACGTCCCTGAATGATAAAAATGTATGAAGGAATTCGCTAGGGAATTCAATAGCTTCATTTACATCATTTGATACTCATATAATTAACAATTTCACCTATTATAAGTTCCGACATTTCTGGTGTTAGAATGACATTCCTTTGGAGGAATGAAATATTAGTTATTTATAATTATATCCTTTTTGATATTTACAATAATTTTTCGATAAGAAATATTGTAATTCAGAAACTGAAATTTATTCTATTTTTAATCATTTCATAATGAAGATGATCATTGAAATTTAAATAATTAAAATTAATATAAAAAAAGCTAAAAGGTGTATTCAAAAAGCATAAACGTACTGACATACATACATTCTAAATTATATATTCTGTCTGCTTCCAGTAATAGATTTTTCACATATTCCTACTTAATCTTATTGATGTAAGTATTAGAAATGGTTAATTTTGTTAGATATTGAAAGATCAATAAATTCTTAAGAATAATCACAAATTTTAGACTAACACTTGAGAAAGGATGTTTTGACAATTCCTCATTGATGGAATTCCATAGTTTTAACATCAGTCTCACCGAAACCGGCGCTAACAGGGTGAATCCCATCATTTAGTAGAACATATCACTATCTTTTCATAAAGTAGTTAGGGTTATGGATTTTAAGTCACAGAAGTACAAAAGAAATCAAAATTTACTTTTCATAAGAAATAAAAATTATTTTATTATATATTGTTTTTACTGTTTTTACCAATCTCTTCATTATGGATACTAATTGCACACAGATAAACAAATATTTCCGCATTCAAGACGTGAGTGGTCCGCATAAACTTTACACGTTAAAAAATTCAAAAGGAAAATGCCCACCAGCGTTTAATCGCGTGATCTGAAGTGCCAGTTATGATCCCAAAACGGGAAATTTCACGACCAGGAAAAAACTGTAGTATGGGGCAAGATAAATATAGGCCGCCAAACCACAGGCCCCCACAACCGACAGGTAACCGTGGAAACCCCAAGATATTTTATGTAGGTCAATCAAAATCTATGATTTTTATTGAAATTTAACGAATTTTTATCAAAGATTTTTATTTTTCTATAGTTTTTTCTGTCCTATCTGATTATGGCAAGAAAGCTGTCAAATTATATAGTAAAATCGATGTTAGAGTGGGCTTTCTTATAATATTTTATACGTATCTGTATGCATGTTTATATTTTTTTAAATTAATTTTCATAATTATAACTTACTTTCCATTCATATTTAATATTTCGTCTTCAGAATTTTTCTTCCGCATACCGAAATTGAAGGGAGAAGACATGATTAAATTTTTTATTGTGGGCATTTCGAATCCGAATAGGCAGCATTACTTTGAAAAGATATCTTTTTTTTGTTTGGTTTAGGACTAATTTCAAAGTCACTTTCATTGAGAGTATGAGATGAGAATTGCGAGATGGTGAAAACTGTTGCAGATAATTTTTTACTTACCATATTATGAGACAAATGAGATGATATCACTCTTAATTTAGCCGCTTCTAAATTTTTAATTGTTTCTCTTCTTGTCATTTTTTTAGATGTTTTATTTTTTTGTGATTAGGATTAAAAGACGGAATAACAGGCAGAGTTATTGCCCTTGGTCTATTGTATTTCGGTGAGTCATCTTCATCTACTTCTATTTTTGGAATGTTAGATATCAGATTCTTTTTTTTCAGACCATTCCACATATTCAAACTTCAGCTCGTAATAGCCTTCAAATCTACAGACTTCCCCTTGATAGATTTTCGAAAATACCATCAGCAGCTAAAACAAGAACTTGAATGATATCTGTATAATATTGACAAAGGTCAAAGTCAAAATACAAGAATGTTAGAAGAAATTGTGGATCATTGGTAGAATCTGTAGATGACTTGTGAAAGAAAATATCACCATTTTTCAACTGAAAATAAATAATAATATGAAAATTGAAATGAAAAGATATAAAGTAAATATTCAAACTTGTAAAAATGGTCATATAATTATATTTTATCCTCGCTCTCCTAAAACTATCGATCAAATTAGTTATATGTTTAACACGAATTTTTAGCGTTGCCTGTTATAAACTACTTAAATAATATACTTTTTATTTTAGATGTGTAATATTTATTTTCAAGGACAAAAGATTTCATTAAGTTGGTGCATTAAATTCGTCCAGTTTTTTAGAACAAAATAAAAATTTATCTATTAAAATCAATTTAATCAATAAAGCATTTCCATTCAGTTCTATCATCTTTCTCCATCTTTCGAGCATTTGTATAATCCAGCAATTATAGAAGCTCTAGGGCTTCAGGCTAGAAGTGATTCAGTGACTTTTCAACTCTCTCAAGAAAACAAAATGTCTACGCTTAAGCTATTTTGATGTGATTAAAATAGTTATAATCGGATAGTTCAAGGTCGGGAGAGTATGGGGGATGGACCAAAACATTCAAATTGAGTTGC
>CAUHTR010002609.1:0-56276 GCA_959609185.1 Schmidtea polychroa | reverse complement strand
TTACAGTCCGGGTTCCGATGGCAGTTCATTAGTCTATTGATATTGGTCACAGCAGTATAATGATATCGATCCTTATTTTCTAATAATAACAAATAAATTGGGTTTCCGTCAGTGACCTTCGATCGATGGATAAGACTTAAATGAGGATGGTGAAAGACATAATTATCAGGGGTTTCATCGTCATCAATTATTATAGTTGGAGTGTATGAAAGCACATTAATGGCTAATTTTAAATTTATGTTTTTCTTTTCAAATTTAGGAATGTTGATTAATTTCATGGGACAATCCGTGACTTCGTCATATTTTAATTCACTCAAAAATTCAGTATATTTAGATACTCTTTGAGGATTTTCACCTATTTGATCTTTCTTTAATAAGTAAAGAATGGAATACAGAAAGCATTTATCGTCGCTATTTTTGATGTTAAGTATAGCTTTCTTATTTTTCAATTCAGAAGGGGTTTTAATATATTGATGTCCTGCCAAGCGACTAATTGGTTCATATTTAGTGATAATAAAATGTATCTCAAGAATGTTGATAACGCGCCATCCACTGCCTAAATAAGTAAATTGTTCAATTTTTCATTAAGTTTATGAACCCCTTCGTTTAAAAAGTCATCAGAAAATGTCGTTGCATTATTAGAAAAGTAATTGTCACGGATTTCACCATCTTTTTCAAATCGAATTAATATCGCAAATTGAATTTTGACGCTCCCCATTTTAGTAATTTCTTTTATTAATTTCGTTTTGATTTTATCAGTTAAAATTATTTTAATTAATTGCGCATCTGATACATCAAAACGTAAAGTCTTGATAGCGCCATTTAAATTTATTGTGATTAAGGGTTCATTCTCTAAGGAAGAACCTCCAAATTGAATCAACTCATTATTTATAATATCTACATTATTTATAATAGGTATAATTTCATTATCTACAATATTTTCATTATTTATAATTTCATTATTTATAATAGGTATAATAGGTATAATAGGTACAATTTCATTATTTATAATAGGTATAATTTCGTTATTTACAATAGGTATAATTTCATTATTTATAATAGGTATGATTTCATTATTTACAATATTTATAGAGTCATCATCATCACTGATTTCGATGACTTCCTTTTTAATAATTTTATTAGGTATATTATTTTCTATATTTTCAGCAGGTCTTTTATTTTTTGATGTTTTATTTTGTATAATATTTAAAATATCACAGTTATTTTTATTAATTTCCCTAAATAGGTCTTTTTTATTTACTTTAAAAGAATTTAAATGATTTGAATGTTGTTTAAAAAATTCTTTATATCTAACGCTCTGGGAAGTTTTGCATATGGGGCATATAAAAAATTTGATGCCATTAAATTTATGCATGTAATATTTTTTCATGTTTTTATAGCATGAAATACCATGACCGATTGACGACATGCAATATCTTGGGAAAAAAGAACCTGATAAAAAAAAAATTATATAAATTAATTTTTAAAAATTAATTCATTAACATATAAATAATAATAAAAAATCAAATATCGCAATGTCGATATTTTGATGTTATTATCATTCATTATTATACAAGTCTTTGTAATGAAAACTTGTATAATAATACATGTTAATACTTAACTATTTAAGGTCATGTCTTTGTTATAACTTGCACATGTATTGGATGAGCACTGCATTTTCAGCATAATATTTTCTTCATTTTCCTCATTTTCATTATTATTATTATTATTATTATTATTATTATTATTATTACTATTATTATTATTATTATTATTATTATTATTATTATTATTATTATTATTATTATTATTATTATTATTATTATTATTATTATTATTATTATTATTATTATTATTATTATTATTATTATTATTATTATTATTATTATTATTATTATTATTTTAACTACTGTAGATGCACATTGCAAACTACAAGAATTATTTTATAACTATAGTTTCGTAATCACTTTTTTAAATATTTTTATATTAATTTCATTATTTTCAGAAACGTAGTATTTACTTCATAAATTCCTAATTTTCATCATAAATTCATAATTTTCGTCATATAATCATAAATTCATAATTTTCGTCATATTTTCGTCATTTTCTTCATAAATCATAAATCATTTTCATCATAAATTCATAATTTTCGCCATTTTCTTCATAAATCATTTTCATCATAAATTCATATATTTGTCATATAATTATTTTCAACATAATTTTCTTCATAAATCATTTTCATCATAAATTCATAATTTTCGCCATTTTTTTTTCATAATTCATTTTCAACATAAATTCATAATTTTCACCATTTTCTTCATAATTCATTTTCAACATAAATTCATAATTTTCGTCATTTTCTTCATAAATCATTATCTTCATAAATCATTTTCTTCATAAATTCATCATAAGTTAATTATAAAAGTTTTTAAGAAAATAATGAAATTAATATGAAAATATTTAAAAAGTGCTTATAAAATTTTAAAGAAATATATAAAAATATATAAAAAATAAATAAGTCTTACATTTCGATTCCATATCGGAATCAGAGTCCTCCTCAATAGAAGTGAGGGCATTCATTTCGTCCACCTGCTCAATAGAAGTGAGGGTATTATCTGAATCATTTATTTCATCAACTTCCTCGGCATCAATATCTACATTAAACGCTAAAAAATAAAATTTTTAAAAATAAAATACTAAAGTAAAATAAATTTAATTTTTCTTTGAAAACCTTGTTTTGCCCAACATCATTAACTGGGGCATTAATTTCTTCAATAAATATTAAATCTTCATCATCGCTAATAATAATAGGTTCTAAAATATATAAAATTAATTTTAATAAAAATTAAAATGATAAATTTACCGATGATATTTTCCATATTTAAAATCGATTCATCTTCGGCATTAATTTCTCCATTAAATATTAAATCTTCATCATCGCTAATAATAATAGGTTCTAAAATATATAAAATTAATTTTAATAAAAATTAAAATGATAAATTTACCGAAAATCCGATCCACGTTCAATATTGATTCGTCTTCGGTAACTGCGAACCAGTCGAAAGGATCTAAATAAAATAGAATAAAAATAGAATAAAATAATAATAATTTACCATTAGTCAAAAGACCTCTCAACACTCGATTATTATCGTTATTTTCCATTTTAGAATATTAATCAAATTGATTTTGAAATTTCAAAATTTTAAAATAATTGTGACAAATTTTAGATTTGTCAATGTTTATAAAGAGAATGAATATTTTCCTGTCCCAGCCAATGAGAATATAGACACTCACACATATACATTGAATATTTTACTCTCTCAACCAATCACACGCATGCATGTATGTAATGTAAATCACTCGTCTTACATGTGACTGCCTTTGTTAGTCATGCCTTTGTTAACTTGCACTGTGCATGCTTCAGGCATAGGTAGTCTTTATGTTACAATTAATAATATTTATTTGAATAATAATAAAATTAATTAAAAATAATAATATTTTTCACAATAATAATAATAATAATATTAATAATAATAATAATAATATTAATAATAATATTAATAATAATAATAATATTAATAATAATATCAATAATAATATTAATAATATTAATAATAATATTAATAATAATATTAATAATAATATTAATAATAACAATCACAACAACAAAGGAAAGGATACATTTATTAAACATCAAATTTTTTGTACAATAACCAAGCTAAACAATGTTGACCACATGTTTGGGTCAAGGGATTTTGAAACATAGTTTTATTATACACAATAGGTTTTCCCATTGTTTGTAGTTTTGATATCAACAAAGCCGGGTAATAAAAACCCATAGGATCGAACACGAATATATTACCAGGTTTCACATATATAGCTATCCAATGTTCTCCACCAAGATGAGACGATTGAGTATTGACGATTATTGCTTGATTATTGCTCAAATATGGAATTTTATCAAGAGGAAAAACTCCAACAAATTCATTTCCCAATATCTGTTTTCCGATTTTATTGACCTGAACAGAACTATTTAAATAAATCCAGAGTATAAAAAACAACTTACTCCATGACAACTTTTTGTGTTTCAATATACATTTATACCAACACAGTTCTATTTGCAGTAATTTGAACTTCATTTTCAAATACTCCATATATTATAACATGTACTGGTTCAGTAATAGCTTTTGCAAACTTTATATCCAGTCGTAAATTTCCATTTTGAGGTAATTGACTTTGATTTAAATCAAAATCAGGGGCTAAAACAAATGTAAAAAATGGGTATTTGCTTTTCAAATCTTCTAGAGGTATTCCGCAATTCAAATTTTTATCTAAATAACCCAGATTTCTAACAATACTCTGCATATATGTCGCACAGTAATTGTCATTCTCGAAATCTTGATATGTTTCTCTATAATCAGTATTTTTCGACAAAGTCAATGATGTAACACCAAAGTTTTTGAAATTGAGCTGGACGCAGTATATGATCCATTATATTGTGCTTCACTTTGAAATGTTATCAGAATAAAATTAGGCATTCTTCTGTCACCAAATTTTTGTTCTTTATAGAATGATGAAGCACCTTTAGCAATAGCAAATTGTACAATTTCCTACAATTTCCTCAAAAACTGTTAAAATATCGCTACAATTGTCAGCTAAATAAGATTGTAATTGTTCGAGGTCTGTAATATATAAATTATCTTTAAAAGTATATGCATGCTCTGTTATTTCAAAGTATGATAGCTTAAATTTGAATTCCACTAAATTATTAGTTTTTGGAAGTGTAGAGAGATTTATTTTGACTGTATCATTAAATACATTACGTAAATCACTAAATCCAAGGCGTTTAGCATCAGCCACTGTAGAAAATATAATTTCGAATGGCTTATTCAAGCAATTCATGTATAAATATTGACCATCATCATAAATTATAGGTTTCCTTGATTTCGATGAACTCGTCAAGTTATAACTATCTTTATCAATAAGAACACTAATATATTCCGTTACTGCTACTTTCTTATTATATTCAATAACTGATTTGCTATAGATTGGGAATAAATTGTATACAAATGTAAAATCCAACAGAGCAACTTCCCAGTCATTATCCAAATAGATGGGGTTTTGGAGTTCGATGATGAATTTGCTTGCTTGATTTTCTGGATGAATTAATGGACAACTATTGCTCGGCAAAATAGTATAAAAATTCACTTTACTAGGTCTTTTGCTGATATCCATGACGGGTTTTGATAACCATGCCATTTGACATAGTATTGTTTATCCTTACCGACCTTTTTAGTTTTCAATATTTTTTGAATTCTAAATACTTTTGGGGGAGGAATGACTTGTAATTCCTGCTCATAAAATTTCCCTTGTACAATATTATTATCATTGTCTTTGATGACATACATTACAGGATTCTGTTTAGTATTTATTTTTGAAATTACAAAGACTTCATCACTCCAATTTGTATCAAAATTTTTAATAAATGGTGATGCACTAATTTTACTAATTCTAACATGGTCACCGACTTTATATTTAGGTTTTGCAATTTTTACAGATTTCTTAGAAGTCAATAATGTTTTTGATGTAATATCAACCGGTCTCAATCCATTCAGTCCTCGATGTGATGAATGATTATAACTGGTTATTATTTTCGGTAAAGCATTTACCCATTTTTTATTACCTTGATGCACGAACAATTTCTTTAATCTATCTCTCAATGTTCGATTAAATCTTTCAACATGGGCAGCTTTGTATTGAGAATGTACCGAGTAGTGATTTATTTTCAGTTTATCGAGGATTTGCTTAACTTTGCTATTGTAGAATTCTTTACCTAAAATAATAATAATAATAATAATAATAATAATAATAATAATAATAATAATAATAATAATAATAATAATAATAATAATAATAATAATAATAATAATAATAATAATAATAATAATAATAATAATAATACCTAAATCTGTTTGCAAGTTATTAGGATGTCCATCTTTAAATAAAATATTAATTGCCTTGGACATTTCTTCTGCAGATTTTGCCTTGACTGGTATTGCTCGTGCAAACCTGCTGTATACATTAATACATGTTAAAATATATTTATTCCCATTGTTAATTTTCGAATAAGGTATCATCTCCATCAAATCCATTTGCCATAAATCATCAATACCAAATGTTTTATACGCTCTTGTTGGAAATCTTTTCCGCATTGGTTTGTTCAAACTGTACGCAAGCTGATCGGATAACCACTTCTGGGTTTCTTTTTTCGAATTCGGAACTCTTTTGTTTAATTTTGCCACTCCACCGAAACCGGCTTCGTCTTCTGGGTTCGTCCAAATCTTCTCCATTACAACAAGAAGATTTAAAATTAAATTTATGTCGGGCAATGAAGGATTAGCACCCATTGTTTATGATTGATTTCCTACAACTCCACCTAATAATGATAATGCCAGAGGTATCAATGCACCAATAAATCCACCTTGTTGTTTATATATAATTTTCCTCATTTGCTTACGATTTTTATTATTTACTAAAGATAACAATGGTTTCCTATATTTGCTCAATAAATGCTTTTTTGATTTACTGATTTTAATTTTGCCTTTGACTACTTTAAGTATAATATTGAGTAAATCATCGACAACAAAATTTGGGAATGATTGCAATATATTCATTCTTTTCATACTCGGGGCCTTTAACAATGCATTAAAAAATGGAAAACTACGATGATTTTTAACTACTTTTTTACCAGTTTTACGGGTTTTACGGGTTTTACGTTTAGGTTTAGGATTTTTCGAAATAAGATTCATTGCAGAGAAATTTTCAGTTACAAGTTTTTTAGATGGTGTATAACTAGTTGTTGGTGGAACTTTTGGAACTTTAATAGTCTTTCTAATACCTTTTCTTAATTTCTTAATATTTTTCACCCTTGCTTTTAGAAACATTATTATTCATAGAGGTTTTCAACTTTGTTTATAAACCATGGCACCTTTTGGGTTGAAAATATCTGTTTTTACACGTAAATCATCGGGACATTGTTGTGTGAAATCAAGAAATATATATCCATGAGGTATTTTTGTAGCATCTTGAAATGCACTGATAAGAAAATTACGATTATTAGGGTATGCTTGACGTGCAAGAAAATCAATCACTGTTGCATCTCTAGGATTCTTGAAAATAACTAAATATTGTACATTTAAATTACGTGTTCGATGTGCCCCACCTTGATGAAATAGATTTTGTGTTATGAAAATAACTGTTACACCGACATGTCTGCTGATCTTTGTAAATAAATTATTAAAATCTTTTTCTTTATTAGCTTCTTGATACAAATCATCGATAATAATGACATCACCTTTCTTTAATCGGCTGGACCAGTTTTTATCGAATCCCTTTACTATTTTCATGTTTTTTAATTTACAGAAACTTGATTGAGTTAATCCATGTTCTTCATCAGCACCTCTATGCCAATAAATCCTGTTGAATTTTGATTTGAATAAATTTGATTTTAGTAATTTACAAACAAATAATGTTTTTCCACTACCACTCGGACCAACGATTTGGTATACTGCATCATTTCTTAATTCCATTTCAAAAATTTTATATATGTGTATTTGTTTATATTCAATGATTTAATGAACTCGTGCTCAATTTATATATAAAGACTAACTTTCATAAATGATTTAATAATGTTAGCAAATATAAATTATCGAGGAAATTTTGATGTATCGAATATGAGGTTCCCACCAGGGAAACCCCAGCAAATTATCGATAGAAGTGGGAAATATCCGATAATATTTTTCAAGACTGGTAAATGTCGAATCATGGGATGTAAGAAACCTTTGGATATTAATAAATTACAATATCGAATAAATAATATTATAATCCAATCAATTACCGTTACTATGGATATGGAACATAGTATCAATTTATATAACATGTCGAAAAAATGTGATTGTATGTTTGAACCGGAATTGTTTCCGGCACTAAAACTATTAAAATATAACCCTATATGTGTCAACGTGTTTGCTAGTGGAAAGGTTGTCATGCTGGGGTTGAGAAATTTGGAGTATAGAGAATTTGTTGACAATGTTCGAAATGAGATAATTTCATTGGTTGATTTCTAATTGGTTAATTTCTAATTGGTTATTGATTGATTTAAACAAACGGTTTTTGTTTAGAATTCATTTTTTCAACACCATGTACAAATTACCAAGCTCTGCAAACCTCATGAAGGATATTGACGATTACGGTAAATTTTAAATTTTTATTTTCACATTATTTAATATTTATTATTTTAGAAAAATATTTAGAAGTTATGATCAATAGGATAAAATATTATTATCCTCAAATTATTGAAATTATCAAGGATCGAGAAGCAGAAATAATTCCGGACCTCATTTTCTACACAACTCAAATTAGAATAATGGAGGTATTTCACCAGTTCTTATGGGATATTAAGATAAACAGAACCATCAAACAAATGGAGCCGGAGTACCAGTGCATCATCGGATGCTCATGTTGTGCCGATCGTTATCGGCGATATGTTGAATGGGAGTTAGTGAAAACTCTGAGAAGGTTTCATTACTCCGGATTGTGGATTTAGGATACCAATAAATGTATTTTTGTATTGTGTTTTTTTTTATATTTGAAATAGTAATAAATAATAATAATAATAGTAATAATAATAGTAATAATAATAGAAATATAATTAGTAAAAATAGAAATAGTAATAATAATAATAGAAATAGTAATAATAGAAATAGTAATAATACTATGACACAAATAATAATAAAACATTAATAATAATAAAACATTAATAATATGTACATTAATAGAACATAAATGCAGCATTAATGCAAATGAAATGCAAATTTAAACAAAGACATGCTGTAATCTGATTGGTTGATAGGCATGAGTCAAAGGTATAAAAACCCTGTAACATTTAAATTTAATCATTATTCACTATGACCAAGAAAATTTCATGCACCGAAAAACCTAAAGAAATGGTACAACCAGTTCAAATGTTCCACAACTACAAAATGTATTTTTTGAAAGAAGAAATCAATATGAAATTGGTTGCACCAGTCAAGCTAATTCCAACTAAATTTGAATTCTTATCCGGCACGCTTTCAATGATTGATGTCAAAACTATTGATGATGTTTTTAAACGGATAGATTCGAATCTATCGTGTAATCAACATGCATGGTTCAACAATAGATATGCAAGATTTTATGATGCTTTTGATGAAATCAGTTTCAAAGAAAATGAAAATTGGTATATAACAATTGCAATCCAGGGATATAAAGTTGATAATAATGATGTATATTCTCCTATTTGGAAAATTATGTCTGCTAGACTTTCACAAATATTTTAATGTTATATTTAATAAATGTATTAGTCAGATTTGTTTTTCTCTTTATTAATTGCAACATAAATGCAAATGACATGCAAATTTAACAAAGAAAATCTATAAACAAAATTATAATATAGTTTTAAAGTGATGAAAATGACTGCAGAAAAAGGTTAACATGATTAATTAATTACCGAATTATTTATTATTTAGAATTTTTAATCAACTTTTTGTTGGAAAAGTTAGCAGAAATATCTGGTGTGAAAATTGAGGACATATTATCTATTACAAATGCCTTAAATATCGGCTGGATAGTTGAGAGTCAAGATACAGGATTTGATGATGAGGAAGAAACTCAAGAAACCGATACTCAAGAAATTGATGAGGAAATCTATGAACCTATAGATGAACCTGTTAGGAGTGTTATATTTGTTATTATTGTTAATTACGTTATTTTGTAGGAGAATTTGAAGAGCCCGAAAGAGTCACCGTTAAAACTTGTAGCGGGACAATCGGGGTGCGTGTTGTGTTCAAAATAATAAATTTGCGACTACTTTAACAATATATATATTTTATTCAACAAAAAAAACAATATGTACTTTACTTATCAATTGTATAAATTACCGTTAATAATTGTCCTCCTATAAATGAACGGTTTATTGGATAAGCAAACAATCAATTTTGGTTAAATGATATTCAAATATTCCTTGAACTTGTAGAGATGAAGATTATAAATAGATAGTAATGGTTCTTCTATGAAGGAACGGATTAGTGAAATGTCAAATACCAATTTCGGTTGAATGATGTGTATTCCTCGAGTATATAGGATCCGCGCGGAATCGTGGCAATACAAGAATTCGATAGTAATTTGTGTTCAAAATAAAATTCTTTATTGATATTGTTTGGATTCTCTTCTACGTTTTCTTTTTGATCGGCTATAAATTTAAATTTTGTTTTCTAGTTAATTTCTTCCTTAGATAAATTTTTATCGATTTTTTAAATTTGTAATTTTTCCTATAGTGATAATTTACTATGGTAAATTATCACTATATAGTTTAATTTTTTTTTAAATTAAAATAAAACTTTCTCCACGTGCAACGTGCAGAAATGTTGTTTGTATTCATAACATACAACTAACAGAACCATAAAAAAGGACCAGAACAGAACCATAGAGGAACCTATAGAGGAACCTAAAGATGAATCTAAAGATAATATTACGAATGATTGTATTGATCATGTCGTTGAAAATATAATGAAATGTGGAGATGACGACTGCGAATGTGTTAATTAATAAATCTTAGTTAATTAGTGTTTGGAAATTTATTTAAAATTTTATTTAAAAATCAAACAAAATAACTATATTAATTTTTATTTAAAAAATCTGGATAAAATATACAAAATAGCAACACCTGTTGCAAGTTTTATATAGTTTTTAAATTTTCTTTTCTGATCGTCTATTTCCTTCGCATTTCTGGCGAGTTGATTGAGTACGCCCCATCCGCCATTGGCTTCAATCCATGGTTGAAACTTTGACTTGATTATCTAGAAAATAAATATTAATAAAATATAGATTATAAAAGTATTACTTCTTGAGACCACTGATAATAGTGCTCGGAGTCCCATAGACTTTTTTCAATTATTATCTTCATATAAGCGAACCCTACTAGTATTCGGGTCCACTTCATCTCCTCGTCGCATAGGCAGTTAAGAATCCTATTAAAATAGAATTTTTTGGTTTCGAGACAATCGGAATTGATCACATCCTCATAATCAATGTGATTACCTTCTATGATCTTTTCGGTCCGATCGACCAGGAAACTGAGGCTTTCCATAATATTCTTGTTGACGAGTTCTCTTAAAAGACTTTCCATAAAATGAGACATTTTTACAATAATTTAAAATATGATGTTTTATTTATACTAATACCGTATGATTTTGATTGGTTGATAGACTATAAATGTAAAAGAAAGGTTTTGATTTGATACACCATGAAAACTATATTCATATTGCTAATTATTATAACGAGTGTGTGCTCACACAATACAACAATAACAGTGGAGTCTTTTAATAAATCAATATGTGTTTGTCCGAATACAGCCAAGTTGATGGATATTTTATATATTCTCGACAAACCAAAATGGTCAAAGCATCCAGGAAAAAGAATATCTCAAAGATTGGAGAATTTAGAAAACAGTTATGAACTATCATTTGAATATATACAAAATATAAAATTTAATTTGATTGATCATATTATGGTTTTCAATAACTCTATTGTTGAAAATAAAAAGAATATGAAAATTATTGATAAGAAGCATGATTATTTGTTAAAAAAGATTGAATTATTATTAAAGAAATTCAAACAATCAAAGGATCAATAGAATATCTGAAAATCAATTCAACGTTACCAATTTCAAACAATATTGCTGCGAATAGTAGTACATCAATATTTAGTTTACCTTTGTTAATTTTACATTATTTTATTGTTTAAATAAATGTATGTTTTGTTGATTTGTTGATTTTTGAGCGTGACCAGTACCCTTGTGAGCATTACCCATAGGGGGACAAAATATTTTGTCGGATAGACTCGGAGTATATAGACTCGGTGTATATAGATTAATAATAATAATAATAATAATAATAATAATAATAATAATAATAATAATAATAATAATAATAATAATAATAATAATAATAATAATAATAATAATAATAATAATAATGATAATAATAATAATAACAATAATAATAATAATAATAATAATAATAATAATAATAATAATAATAATAATAATAATAATAATAATAATAATAATAATAATAATAATAATAATAATAATAATAATAATAATAATAATAATAATAATAATAATAATAATAATAACATGATATATAGCTCATTCGAAAGGTCTTGGATTGAGCTTTAAAATGAGCTATCGATTATTATTTTTCGTTGGCGGGAACTTTGAGAATTTTAAAAATAAAATAATAATATTTTTTAAAAATAATAATAAAAATAATAATATTTTTTAAAAATAATAATAAAAATAATAATATTTTTTAAAAATAATAATATGACCTTGATGACTCATCGCGATGACTCATATGACCTTGAAAATGACCTTGATGAGTCATAGGATGACTCAGATGACCTTGAAAATGACCCTGAATTTTTTGACCTTGATGAGTCATCCTATGAGGCATATGACCTTGAAAAAAATTTTCCAAGGTCATATGAGTCATAGTATGAGTCATATGACCTTGAAAATGTCCTTGATGAGTCATCCTATGAGGCATATGACCTTGAAAAATTTTTCCAAGGCCATATGAGTCATAGTATGAGTCATATGACCTTGGAAATGTCCTTGATGAGTCATAGGATGAGTCATGGTCTTTGTTTAAATGACCTTGAGAATTTTGATGAGGCATACTATGAGTCATATGACCTTGAAAAAATTTTCAAAGTCATATGAGTCATAGTATGAGTCATATGACCTTGAAATGACCTTGATGAGTCATAGTATGAGTCATATGACCTTGAAAATGACCTTGATGAGTCATAGGATGAGTCATGGTCTTTGTTTGAATGACATTGAGAATTTTGATGAGTCATCGGATATGTCATGGTCTTTGTTTCAATGACCTTGATGAGTCATCCAGTGACCTTGATGAGTCATGGTCTTTGTTTCAATGACCTTGGTGAGTCATATGATGAGTCATGGTCTTTGTTTCAATGACCTTGATGAGTCATATGATGAGTCATGGTCTTAGTTTCAATGACCTTGATGAGTCATCTTTGTTTAAAATTTGACCTTGAAAAAAAAATTTTTTACCCCCCCACCCGGGGGTGTGCCAGAGGTGACATGTGCCAGTGGTGACACATCCTACTACTACTGATATTTATTATCCAAATTAATTTCTAAATCATAATGGGCAAGAGAATATTTTATTCAGAAAAAATATACAAATGAAAAAATTCATTTTCTGTCGACATATTTTTAAAAATTTATATAATGACACGAATTAAAAAGAAATTATATTTATTAGTTAATATGTATTATTGTTTTAATGATTATTCTGAATTACCCAGAAATGTCATTTACCATTAATTATTGAGAGGTTAATTTGAAATATATTTTATTAGAATGAAAAATAAATGAAACGTGTTTTTCATTTAGTTTTAGTAAGAAATGTTAATATTAAAAACCAATGGCAAGTACTATAATTTGTTTTAATGAATTGAACAACTTTTCAAGAATCTAGTTTCGTTAATTGATCTTTTGATTTATGTTTTAAAACTTTTTAGTAAGGTATATTATGTGAAGTCTTAATTTAAGACTTTTGCTTTTGCATATTTAAGCTCCTTTGATAAATCGCCAAAATAATTATTCAGGCTCCTTAATAATCAACACTAAAAGAAAATTTGAATCATACAAAAGATGTAAGAAACAATTTTGGCAAAATAAATTTTGTAATAATAATAATAATAATAATAATAATAATAATAATAATAATAATAATAATAATAATAATAATAATAATAATAATAATAATAATAATAATAATTATTATTATTATTATTATTATTATTATTATTATTATTATTATTATTATTATTATTATTATTATTATTATTATTATTATTATTATTAATATTATTATTATTATTATTATTATTATTATTATTATTATTATTATTATTATTATTATTATTATTATTATTATTATTATTATTTAAAATGACATTTATTACAGAAAATATCAAAACATAGTATTACAAAATGCAAATTTAACTTTCAAATCGAAATAATTTGTTATTTATGTGATTTAGTAAATGCAAAATCGTGAAACTTGATAAATACGTTTGATTTCTGACAGATTGCTAACAGTTCCTGACTGTATCCTTTGTCGTTCAATTATATTATTAGTGAATAATACATTAATGAGTATCATCAAACAAATCATACACCGCAGTCCTGATGCTTAAACTGTCTTTCATTAAATATTCTAACAGACTCACACACAAATAGGTCAAAGCTTTTTTATCCTTTGAAAATATTCAAAGATCGTCCAGATTTCATTTGAAGATATGTTAACAGTTTTTTCCAAATGCAGACTCTGTTTCCTCCATTAAACTGCTCTTTTATCTTCACATCAAACTAAAGAAAAGAGTTTCTTTCTTCAGTTTAACATTAAAATGATTAGTTTAATAATTTATTAATTGAATAATTTGTTTTAATGCATTCATAATTGAATGTTTTGATAGTAAAAGAAGTTATCGATGTCAGTAATGAAAGTTATTAACGAAATCATTAATAACTTATTGGAAAGATTTTAAATAATATTTAATTTTTAAAATATTTTTTATTTTTTATTAAAAATTTGAATGCTGTTATGTATTTGAATGATAATTGTAAGTTTCAAGTGATATATTCATTCCAAAGAGAACACAATAGGTATAAAATCACATGTTTCAGTAATAATGGTGGCTATGTTACCTTTATGTTACCTTTATAATGGTAGTGCAATAGTGAGCTGGAACAACATTTTTGTAAAAAAAAATACCCATGTCTAATATTAATATTTTTTTGATTTTAAAACCAAAATTAAAATATTTCTTCGATGGCTTTATAAAAAATGTTAAAAATTTATTTTGTTTAAATTAATCATTTTCACTTTTTAAAAATGTTATTTTTGATCAAAAATATATTATTATTTTTATTGATCTTGAATATTTTTATTGACTTCAGCTTTTCTAATGAACAAAATCAAACGGTATATATAGTATATATCATTGAGTAAAAAATAATTATTAAACAATAGTATTTTTTAATGTATTTTTTTGTAAAATGTATTATTTTTAATTACTCTAAGCCCCTTTTGTATAATTTACATTTTTTAGAAAGTATGTCAAACAAAACTAAAAAGGGAATTTAAGAATCTACATGTCATCTGTAAATTGGGAAGGAAAATAAAACTATATGAAAATTTAATAGTTCTAGAGCAGGGTTTAATAACAAGATTCCAGTTTAAAATTACTCAGTGCATGTGCATTGTTTGCAAAATATAAATGACAATAAGACAATAAAAAGTTAATAAGATATTTATTACATATTGCAGCAAAAGATACACCTATGTTCAAGGCAGGGGTCGGCAACCTATGACACCTATGACCATATTCATAAAGAACTGTATCATTTAATGTGACAGACATATACCATTACTTATTTTTAAAAAGAAATAAGGTGGCACCCTGAATTAATTGTCAGAGTAGTGTTGGTTACTTAGGGGTGGGTCATTTTTATATTTTAGAATACGTTAGGGGTAATCATAATCGTTCGACTCTTTCCTAAGCACCTCCAAGACTATTGCAATTTAAACCATTTGTGTACCCATGGCGACGACCATGTTGGTACTGTACACAAAGGTGAAAAAACAATGAGCAGGTGAGCTCTATTACTAAAACTACTCCCCATTGTATTTCTTTTTCGGGTTCTAGACTGCCGATAGAAGGTCTTACGTCATTATTCACTATGTATGCTGTTTTTAGATCATTTGTGGTCCTCAATTACGGGTATTTCCTATTGTCCTCTTATAAATGTTTGCGCAGGGATCCGCCCTCATTTTCCATCTAATAATTATTATTCTATACTTCCTAAAATATCCAAATTATCCTTCAAAAAATTTGAGCAGGGATTGACCCTTATTTCCAAGTTAATCCACACTTCCCATAATATTTAAATTGTTCTTCAAAAAATTTGAGCAGGGATCTGCCTGTATTCTTAGTCCTAACCTATGTTTGACCAAAGTTACTTCCAGCGACGGACCCGTGGAGAAGCCTCCACATTTCGGCCCGAAATCAGCTGCGTGATTAAAAATCCAGCATACCCATCAGTCTGAGCATCCCGAAGGTATCCCAAACCATAGTATGCTGGATCTCAATTCCACGGTACTATCGTTCATAATCTATAAGCATAACAATTGAACCCAATAAAAATTATTATCCAAAACTTAAAAATTAAATGAAAATTAAACAATTAAACAACTAAACTAAATTGAATATAAAATTTATTTAACTTAAAACATTACATAAAAATTTCATATTAAAATAAAATTACCCTAGTCCAATCCACGATGGCATAAAATCGAAATTGAGAGCATATGTTCACTGCCTGAAAAACGATTTGTTGTGTAAATCTGAAAACCAGTTTAACAAGTTGAACAACTGAAATTTCAATCCGTATTTATACTGATTGAATTGTACGCCTACGCATTCTCTGCTACTATATCCAATTAGAATGCAAGGCAATTCTGATTAATTTTTGCATGCATACGTGAATGTGTGCAATTGTTTATTTTTCAATTTAATTAATTTAATTAATCAAAATTCTATTTTTTATTAATTTTTAAGATTTATTTTTATAATTTTATAATTTAAATAGTTTTTGCTAATTTTAATTTAGTTTTAAAGTTTTTATAATTTAAATAAGTTTAGTTAACTTTATTTTAGTTTCATTGATTTAAACAATCTGGTTTTATAAATTTTATAATTCATCTGATTTTTCTACTTTTATTCTACTTTTTATCATTTTATCAGTTTAATAGATATTTTATTTTAAATTTTAAATTTATTTATTTAACAATTTTTCATATTATTAATTAATTTATTATCCATTATTTTATTATTATTTTATTTTTTTGTTGTTAGCTATTCCGAATGCGATATTTCTCCTAACTGTGTTAGTGATCGCGACCTTTTTTGGCGTTCCTTTATTTTATTACCCGGTCTTATTTATCATCAATGTGTTATGTACTTTAATTTGTATTGATTGGTGTTCTAATTTAACTTGGTGCGATTTTTTTGTTATATATTTTTGATTCATTAAAACAAACTCTCAATTCTTGGTTCCAGCCCAACAGTAGCTTGGCACATTACAGCTCAAAGGTTGCCGACCCCTGTTCTAAGGCATCTTTTAATCGTCAGCCTACAGTGTTGAATCTGTGTAGTCAATGTTCAACAACCATTGTACAAGGAAAAGGCTCACAACTAGAATTTTAAATGCATAACAACTTTTATCTTAGTGATTTATATAGTTAGAAAGTTTTTAAATTTTTATTTTCTCCAAATTTATTTGTTTACTTAATTAAAGAATCATCATTCACAGTGAATAAAATGCATACTACCTCTAAAGTGCATATGAAAGAATATATACGTCACAATCTAGGCAACTACGTTATGCTTATGACGGATATGTAGAAATTTGAGTGAATCTTTATGAACTGAACTTATATATCAGCAAGTTGGGATGTACATAATGGTTTATTACTAGTGGAATTTAAGAGATGATATATAAAACATAATATTGATCGATAGTCTATAAATGAAATGAATATTTACATGTGCCCGATGAAATATTACAAACTTACTAGGAGCATACAGTCAAAAACACATTGGCAAAGATAAATGCATCTGATTATATCTATAAACACCGCGATGAAATAGGAGCACACAATATTTCAGTTAATTACCCATTGGCGTATTTCTATATTAACAATGTTGTGATGATTGTAAATACTTTAAAAAGATATTTATTTACATACGTAAACCACAATCTTAATAAAAACTGAAAATTTGATTTATTTTTCTTTTAGTTTTGTCTAATAAATTTCTTGATACATTTTTTCTTCTTTTAGTCAACGTTTTAAAAAAATAAAAATTAATATTATAACATAAATTTATACATTTAATGGCTCTGTCTACGCAGAATAGTTTTTTGAAAAATATTTTGCACATAAATTAAAAGCAATATAATAACTAATTAATGTTTAATATAGGATATAATTAATCTTTATATATAGATATATATGTGTGTATAGAAAAAATATATACACCTAAATGAAATAAAAACAAAATTTATGGGTGACCGCAATAAATTATGTGAATTTATTACAGAAAAGCAGAAGAATAATTTTGCTATGAAAAATAAAATACAAACACACAACAACCTTATAATAAAAAATACACTATGAGGGACAAAGATTATGGGCATTTTCAATTATAAAAATCGGCAATTTGTTCATTTTTCAAGTGTTTATTACATTCAATTTTTCACATAAAAATAGATTTCTCGAAATTTACCCTGAAATCATACAAATTGAATAAGCTATTTAAGATTCCGAAATGTTTAGAAAAGGTTCACAATTCTTACTCATTTTACACTATACTACTCAAAATTAACTTTTATATATTTATTATTATTAGGTTTTCCGCGAAAACTCACGGAATTTATAGTTTTCATGTAAATGTTAGTTTTAAATTTGTCTGTAATACACCAAACACCACTGAGATACGTTCTCTACAGTGGTGGTTGGCGTGTAAAATCACTCACCAATTTATTTATCATCATCATCAGCAAATCAAGCAACAATTTATCATGTACTGAATTATGTTTTTTTAATCAATGTTTTTAAAATCAATTATGTTTTTTGGAAATTTATTTTAGCAATTTTACAAATGGCTTACAAGTAATTTTTTTTATTTAAAGTAAATTTTAAGACTTGAATTTTGTGTCCATATGGATATGAGATCATTATTCAAGTTCTTAAATATTACTTTTAATCAACAATATAATTATAAATTATTTTTAATTAATTTTCAGGCTTTTTTAGGAATTTTATGTCTTTTATTAAAGTATTTTGGAATTATTTCGAAAAAATGTGAGTCCGATATATTTTTAATTATAATTAATTAATTAAATAAATCAATCAATGTATTTTTTTTAAACATTTTGGGAAAAATCGCTGATTAGAATAATTTTTTTAATTTTTGTAATTTTTTTTCTGAGCTCAATATGAGGGGATTTTTAAAGGAAATCAAATCTGGAGTAAAAAGATTTTGAACCAAATTCATCTGCTCTTGATATTTTCATTAAAAATATAATTTAAAAAATTTTCAACGGTCTTTTTTTTCTAAAAATTGTCTAAAATAGAATTATTATAGAAACGTATCTCATCGTTACAATTTTACGAATCAAAAGTTTGTATGTGTTTTTTATTATGTGTTGTGCTTGTGTGCATTTTTTAATTTTCCTTCCACTTTCAGATTTCTATAATATAAGATGTATCTCATTGAGCTATAAATGAGAACATCAACGTGAAATCAAAGTAAGTATGTATATAATGTAAGATTATTGATTTTTTTGTTATATTATAGGAAATGCATCTCAGTGGTGTTTGGTGTAATAATATTGCTATACATAACTATGCCAATGTGAACAAAGGCTACGTATGTACAACGGAAATTGTGTAGGTTGATAACATTTATCAAATATAACATTTAATGAAATATTTATAGAAATAATATTTAACGATATTATACTTATTATTAGGAGGTTCATCCTGTAAAACATTAAAATCAGTTTTTGTTTCCATAAATTTTATTTCAGTAAATATCAATATCAATATCAAATTATATCTTCTTTAAACTTTCTTATTTAAACAAATTTTCTACGAAGATATTTTTAATTAAAATATCTTCTTATTTCTTTTTTAAAAATTAATCTAAAATTTAATTTTTAAAATTTTCAATTTTAAAATTTCTTCATCATAAAACTTCCTCATATCCCCCTTCTTAAGAAACTTTTAAGTTTTTCCACATTTCTTTCGATCCTTTTTCCGTCTTCATTTCTTAAGATGTATCGTCTGTCATACACTTTGTACGGAACTTCATACCTGTCCTGGCCTTTCTTTCCACTTCCTCTTCAAACATTTCTCTCTTTAGGAACCTGTATACTTTCTCGCTTACTCTTCCAACATTCTACCACTTTTCTGCCCCTTGAGGATATCCCATCAAATTTTCTGTTAGAATATGGCTCCAACCAACTCCTCTACTGGTGGAGCCCTGTTGTTTGGGTACGTCTTCCTAAAATTATCTTCATTTGTCTCTACACACGATTCCCTTTCTTCTTCTTCCTCGATACCATTTATCCGACTGTATCTGTTTCCCGTGAATCTTTGTCTCTCCGTCGCTCTCCCGTACCTCATCTTTGTATAACACTCCTCGGATCTATGACCATTTCTGCTACATCTTTCACAACGTATTTCCTGACACAATCTTCATATATGACCTTCTTTCCCACACCCAAAACATCTTGGAGCTTTTTTATCTGGACAGTTTCTACTTATATGTCCGCTTCTATGACATGTCCAGCATTCTATTTTACCTTTTATTGGACAATCAATTTTCGTGTGTCCTATTTTGTGGCATAACCAGCATTCTGGCATTTCTCTTCGGATACTTTCTTCTCTCTGTTCTTTCTTCTTGTATTGTACTCTTCCCTGTGGTTCCTGATAGACCACTCTGGCGTAACTTTTCATACTGTTTATCTGATCTCTTTGCTTGTCTACTTTGTCCATCAGAATTAGTGTTTCCTTTATTTCTTCTGTGCTTTTTATCTTCTGTAGTATCACTTCTTTCTCAACTTCTTTATTCTCCGCACATACTATTAACATCCTTACTGTTAATTTCTCTTTGGTAAATTCTTTATTTTCAAACAATCTATCAACAAGGTCCTCCACCTTTTTAAAATACGTTTCTATTTCTTCACCCTTCCGCTTGTAATTCAACAAGTTTTGTAGATCCTTTAAAACATCTCTTTCGCGATCGAATGCCAATCGCAACCTAGCCTGGAATCCTTCGGCTTTTTTCAGTGTTTTGGCGTACACTTCCAGGAGATCCTCATCAATCATGCAAGATGTTAATCTTTCCTGAACTTTCTTCTGTGTGATTCCCTTGGCGTCGAAATAAATTTCGCATCTTTTAATGAACTTTTCCAAATCGTCCCCTTGGCAGAATACCTTTGGTAGCAATCTTTCGGTGATTGCGTCAGTGTTTACCGCTGCAACCATATTAGGAGGTTCATCCTGTAAAACATTAAAATCAGTTTTTGTTTCCATAAATTTTATTTCAGTAAATATCAATATCAATATCAAATTATATCTTCTATAAACTTTCTTATTTAAACAAATTTTCTACGAAGATATTTTTAATTAAAATATCTTCTTATTTCTTTTTTAAAAATTAATCTAAAATTTAATTTTTAAAATTTTCAATTTAAAAATTTCTTCATCATAAAACTTCCTCATACTTATAATTAGTAAATAGATAATAAATATAAAATAATATTTGATTAATAAAAGTTACTGATGTACGGATGAAGATACGTACAGCAGTAATTATATATTTTGATTATTATTATTATTATTATTATTATTATTATTATTATTATTATTATTATTATTATTATTATTATTATTATTATTATTATTATTATTATTATTATTACCGTATATACTCGCGTATAAGTCGAGAAATTTACGTCAAATTTTCAAGTCAAAATAGTCACTTCGACTTATACGCGGGTCAAAAAACGTACAAATTAATTTTTAATGGAATCATTAAAACTTTTTATATTTTTGTTACTTATACTTATACGCGGGTTTCCAATTTAGGACTTAAAAACCTCTTAAAATTTACTCGACTTATACACGAGTATATACGGTAATATTATATCACTATTATTATTGTTATAAAGATTTTTATTACCATTATACCATTACTTTTTCAAACAAAAATAAATTGAATTGTTTATCATATCAAATTATGATTCTTATTATTTATTAAAATTAAAAGATAATTTAATATAATCATTATATAATTTGTATTATTTAAATGTTGATGATTAAATCACTGAAAAGGTTCGACAATGAATGGAGTGAGAGAGAAAATGAAAGGAGAATATTAACAACTCCATGTATGATATTAAACACGATATTAAGACCGATTAAGACAGTTTTAAATTGAGATCAGGATTCTCCGCAATTTCCGCAGAGATTTTACCGATTTCATAGAAATATCCACGGTTCATCAGTTAATCGGATTATTGGTAATTTAATTCTAAAATATTGCTCTGCAATTAGATTTAATTGATATATAGAAATCTTGTGCAGTCTGATTAGAGTATTTTCAAGATATGAACGAAGAGAATATTTTTTTTGATCTCGAGTCATACTTTGAAGAGAAAATTTAATGACATTCTCAATTTCAAATTCCTTCTTGTCTTTGTGGATTGTAGTTAACGATTTCATTCTTTTTGCAAATGTTGATTTCATACAATTATAAACTAGAAAATTAAAATTTCCAATCTTTCTCTCCATATTTATATATTTCATATATATATTTGATAAGTGATAATAATAATAATAATAATAATAATAATAATAATAATAATAATAATAATAATAATAATAATAATAATAATAATAATAATAATAATAATAATAATAATAATAATAATAATAATAATAATAATAATAATAATAATAATAATAATTATAATAATAATAATAATATTAATAATAATAATAATAATAATTATTATTATTATTATTATTATTATTATTATATATACTGAAACATGTCACTGACATAAAAATTTGAGAATCCCAATCAAACTATATTATATATTTCTACAGAATCACTGTAATTTCATCATACAAAAGGAATGACTGCCCGTCATCTCCGTTCTCAGGTTATTGATCACTTTCGATTGATCGAATTGTTAATATTGGTAAGCAAAACAAAGAATGATATGCTTGTTTTTCTGTAGTGTCATATTTGAAGTAAAATGATATTATCTAATAATGTAAAAATTATTAAATTTTAAAATTTAAAATTATTTAGTTAAGATTTTTATAATTTTTGTGGAATAAGCAATTTATTACCTATCAATTTTTTTGATTTTACCTGATGATTACAGTAAATTTGTCGAAACAAATCATATAAATGAAGTTTGATTATCGATAGTAATAATAATAATAATAATAATAATAATAATAATAATAATAATAATAATAATAATAATAATAATAATAATAATAATAATAATAATAATAATAATAATAATAATAATAATAATAATAAAATAATAATAATAACATTAATAATAATATGGCATAATTTGCATCCGATTTTTGCAAGTATTATGTTTTAGTGAGAAATCTATGAAAACAAATGTGAATAATCGTTTGGTAATTGTTACTAAAATTGCACTTTCTGAATCCTGCGTAATTTTCCCTCCTGATTACAAAGATGTCGCCGCATCGCAATTGTTAGAAAATCATTTTTTCTCATTCTTTTCCTGATAATAGCATTTCAGACGCAACCAATATGGGAACTTACGGCGTATTTTCATTGCGCAATTGTCAAAATGTATGTCAATGCATCAATTTTCTTTTCCAAACTGTTCCATCACATGTTTTTGCAAAACTTCATCATTTTTTGTAGGTGATTTTTTAAATATTTTTATAATCGTTCTAATTTTATTAATTGGACAATTGACGCTAGGATCTTTAATATCATTAATTAGAGAATCGTCCAACATGATTTTAATACCCGAGTCATCTTCAATATCTTCCTCGTCTTCAAATTCAATAGTTTCCTGGTCTTCAATTTCAATATTTTCCTGGTCTAGATTTTCAATTTCGTCGATTTCTGTTGGTTTATCTTTTTTATATAAAATTTATACAACTGCTAATTGTATACCGTGAGCCATACATAATTGGTGAATAATATTTAAATTAGATCCAAATTTGCGCATTACTGATGCACCATCTGTTGTGCAGCCGACGATATCTTTTAAAGATATGTTAAAATTTTCCAATTTATTTCTCAAAATTTATTCACATTTTTATAAAATATAAAAGCTTCTTAGAAATGTACACCCATCTGTTTTGTGTTGATGTAGACGTAGACCATGAAATGCCAGTCAGCAAAGAAATAGGACTTAAAATATAATTAAAATATATCATTTTTAACGAAATTAATAAATTTCGGTAATTACCGGTTTTTTATTTTGTAATACCGATAATACCGAAGATGTAGTTTTCATCAAAAACCGGTAATACCGGTAATGGAATCCCTAAATGCATGTTATGTTGAAGAAATTTGAATAAATTTTGTGGAATGTATTGTTAACTAAAACTCTACAAGCTGCTAAAGTGGAAAAAACGAGTTGAAGGCTATTCAAATAATCTACAATGGGATGGAATCGTAAAAAAGTGTTCTTTGATTTAGATTGCTCAAGAATTTCAATTTAGGATTTCATATATTTCTGGCTTTTTATTAATGAAATATTTGATCTTCTGAATTTCTTCTTCAAACAACTTTAAATGGTGTTGGATGACCAATTATTTGAACCGACTGGTCAATCCTGAGTCGCGCATTTGTGCATTTTCGTTTTTCTGTTGAGAAATTCGATTGATTTTTTTGAATATTGTAAACTTGGAGAAATTGATTTTTAATTGAGTTGTTTTATTATTTATTAGTTGTAATTTGATGGAAAAATAAAGAAATTTAAAGTTGTTTATGTCAATTCAACCTTTGCAAACTTTTGATCCTTTTGCTGAGAGTGAAGATAGAGATGGTAAAAGTAAAAATGTAATTCATGTTCGAATTCAACAAAAAAATGGCCAGAAAACATTAACAACTGTTCAAGGAATCCCAGAAAAATATGATAAAAAGCGTATCCTTAAAGTCTGTAAAAAGGAATTTTGCTGTAATGGTACAATTGAGCAGCATGAAGAATATGGTGAAATAATGCAACTTCAAGGTGATCAACGGAAAAACATTCAAGAAGTTTTAACCAAAAATAAAAACCGACCTTCCTACTTCATTATTTCTTTTTCACGAAGGCTAATGTCAGCAGCTAAAAAGCTTCTATTACATATCTTGTGATGTCACTTTTTGGAAAAGTCAAAGAATTGTTGTGCAGGAGTATCTTTGTTTTTAAATACTTGTTTGATTTTTGATAAGAAACGGACAATAAATGAACTTTTCGATTTTCTAATAGATTGTCCAAACTCAAAAAGGATTTTATTTCCAAAGGTCTTATGAAAAATTCGCTCTTTTGTAGACATAGCATTGAGCTCATCTATAATGAAAATATATTTTATTCAATAATAAATTAACACCTGAAAAATCGACATGAAAAAAACATTCATGTAAAGTAAATAAAACATAATTAACAATCGACAACATTTCTGCTCATAAAAAAACATTTGCAAAATTCACCGAAATTCAGCATTTTAAATCTTGAATAAATATTCACCTGACAGAATTTATTTTCAATGGAAATTTCCCCTTCATTCAATTTCTTTTTTGAATTGTTTGCTGACTTTTTTCTAAAAATTAAATTAAAAAAATGAATATTTTCCATATATTTTGCATTAATAGTGGCAGTTGTTATTGTTGTTTTTATTGTTGTTATTATTGTTGTTGTTTTTATTGTTGTTTTATAATGTCGCATTATAAATCAAAACTCTAAATTTAAATTTGGTTTAAAAAAAAACAAATCAAACAATTCAAAATGAGAAAACAATAATTAAAATTGATGAGAAAATTTCAATTTAATTTTTTATTTATCACGTGACTAAGAAATATTAAAAAAAGAAACAAATTAAATATTTTTGTCCGGGAAGAAAATAAAAAAAATCGCAAAAATAAATTTATGTAAAACATTTTTCTTCACTTATAAGATATACAAATCAAGAAACTTAATTGTCAATTTTATAAAATTTTCCAAGGCAGAAATATCATGGATATATAATATCATAGTACACCTCTATTAGTGAAATGGCTGATGTCTCAGCTTCGTGAAACTTGTAATTTTGTTTAAATTTAGACATTTGCAAAATAAAATACAATTCTCCTTAAATAGTACAATTTTCTTTATTTTTAATGAATGACCATTAATACAACACTAGTTGTGCAATTCACATTTATTTTACACATTCAACCCTTGATCCATTTTAGGGTCCTCATAGGTTATAAGATTGGCAAACACTGGTTGTATCACCAAAGAGTAAATGTTGGCGGAAACATAATATAAATATGCTAACATCAAATAGTAATGGTTGACAGGTACACATATTTTACTATCGGTCATTATCATTTAAAATTAATTTAAATATACGATGGATGGCCGAGGTAATTTTAAAAAGTTTTTTTAGATATTGCTATTTTAGCTCACTATCATTTAATGTTGGCATCATTTGCATTTTGTTTCGGTATACGACGAGAATATTGATACTTCTACACTGGATCGAAATTAGGCTTTTATTAAAACGAAAACTACTAAAATTTCCAATCATAGACTTTTTAAAAACTGGTAAAAAAGAAATAAAAAACACAAAAAATAAAATTTGTATTAAGTTTTAGGAATTAAAATTAAATTTTTAAAAAAATTAATTAAAAATTATATTAAACTTTATAAGTGAAAATTGTTTTGGAATGAAAAGTTCATAAGTGAAAATTTCAGAAACAAATTGTTTGTTTTAACCAACTAAAAAATTAATGCCGAATGGGTGAAGAAAATTTCCCAGTAAAAAGTCGTTGAATTTCGGGAAAATATCACTTTTTTCTAAACTTTAATTTTTGTTCATTTACTAACGCATTTTTATTCAACTCAGAATTTTTCATAAATTATTATGGAGTCGGAGCGGTTAGATTCTTAGTATAACTTTATGGAACGAACTTTGAACAGATTAAAATTTATATTTTTTGTGGTTTATCTTTCTTCATCTATAAAAATTTACATAATATTAAAAGTTCGTTATTTAAATATCAGTTTCTTTTTCTTTTTATTTTATTTACGATGCGGGAATAAAATATTTATTATTTAGATTTCCGTTTTCATCTGATGATATGTCCGAATAATTCAGCTAATAAATAAAACATAAGCCCTCCCTTATCCTCACAACTCCATATCCCCAATGATGTAGTAATAATGATGACAGAAGTCTTAGATCAAGGTCGTTTCAAGGTCAAGTTTTAAGAGATGAGGTCCTTGCAGGGGCAGGCCAGTATTAAAATTTCATCTATAAGATAGTCCTTTTCAATTATTATTATTAATATAATAATAATAATAATTATTATTATTATTATTATTATTATTATTATTATCATTATTATTATTATTATTATTTTTATTTTTATTAATATTAGTCGTAAAACTTTTACTACGATGTTTATTAATAATAGAGTTTATTAATTTTACTATCAATAACCTTTTTAAGATAGTTAGGATAGTTATCACCATTGTTATTTCCATAAATTTATTGTAAAATATATAATTAATTAAAGGAGAAAATTTTCAATTTAAGATAATCCAATTTACTAGCTGGAGAAGATGGTGAAGAAAGAGAAAACTGTAGCGTCACACGGATACCGTGTCAATTCGGTTCCGGCCAATCCCACTTTTAAAGTCAGAACCAACTAGGTGCCAAAGACTCAAACTCTGAAGGCCAAGAAAAACCAGAGAAAAATACACCAATTCTAAAAGGAAAGAGAGGCTGAAGTTCTTAACCGGGTGCTAGATTTGTTGCTCGTATCCAGACTTACTTAAGTTCTATTTAAAACATAAAATACATACTTTCAAGCGTATCTGTTCCCAATGTAACCTTTTAATCTTGTATAAACTGCCTAATTTTGAAACCATGTCATCTGCGCGGACGTCAATTGCGCGGGTCCAACTAATAATTAATAAGGGAAATGTACATATATATGTAGTCAAAGTTTATCCGACAAGATATTCTGTCCCCCTATGGGTACGGCTCACAAGGGTAATGGTAGCAAGGGTACTGCTCATATTCAAGCCTATACATTTATTAAACAATCCAATAAATGTATAAGCTTAAATATGAGCAGTACCCTTGCTACCATTACCCTTATCTTGTCGGATAAACTTTGACTACATATATATGTACATTTCCCTTATTAATTATTAGTTGGACCCGCGCAATTGACGTCCGCGCAATTGACGTGCTACGCTAATTTTAGTCACAAATCGAAGATCTCACAATAGTTAACTTTCAGGAATTCTAAGATCAATGAGTCAAATTAAAAAATGGGCATTCAGTAAACTCGGTATCACTCTTAAAAAATCCAAATTCTGAAATTCTTAGATAATATTTTTAAAATTTCCTGTAATCGTTATTAATTGATACGATTTATTAGCTGTCAAAATAATTAATCCGCTTTATAATTAATATCTGTCAAAGTAAAATCAAATCAAAACATGCTTATAAATTTGAGAGTAAAAAATAAATTAATCAGTAAAATGATCTAGTTTTTTTTTCATTTAGATACAAACAAATCATATTCCAATAAGAAGAAAAAACATTTCACGGAAATAAATATTAATTAAATATTATTGAATTTTTCAGACCGGATTCCAATTATTGATTATTCCATTTCTCTGTAATTCTTTACTATCTATGGCATCATGATTGGCGCATTAAATAAATTCATTGAAATATTCGTTATTAATAGAAACTGAAAAATTAAAACAATAAAATATATTAATTTGTTTTATTAAATTTATATATACATCGTAATTTATTCGTAAATTTCTATATATCCGGAGTTCGATTTTGAATTTTTACCAGTTCGGGTGGTAATGTTTTTTTAATTTTAATATAAATGTCTAAAATGTATTTATGCGAAAACTTGAAGGAGATTGTATGAAAAAAAGACACATGTATGAATGAATAATATAAAATTGTTTAATACATTTTCTACAAACTTACAAATTTTATACCACTTAAATGATTTGACCGAAAATTAGAGAACTTCCTGTTTCGGTCTTTCATTTTTGTTTACTTTTTAGTTTCAGAATGTCTGTCACTATTAATTTTTTTGGCAATTCAAATTTTGGATACTTTGAAATTTGCGTGAATATATATATATATATATATATATATATATCAGTGGCGTGTTTACAGAAAATGAGGCCCTATGCGCGCATCTTTTTAGGGACTTTTTGAACATTTACACTTAGAGTAGACTACTGATGTGTAGCCTTAGCCTATGTGCAAAATGTTGTACAAAAACTCGAATTTGAAATAGAAGCCGTTTTGTAATTTTAACAATGATTTAAAAATAATTTTTTATAGAAACTATTTTCAAGGAATGCAATTCGATTTGATTTTAGTGAAAAAGGCATGAAAAGCAACTCGGTAGTTAAAATGATTGTAATGTTTATAGCATTATAATGTCAAGCTTCAATTCAAAGATTTTAAAATTGAATCACTGTTACCTTTTTACCAACTTGTATAATAGTCAAAACTAACGTTATAGAAATACAAGAGAATATAGATTATAGAGTTAAAGTTGCAAAACAAGCGAATTAGAAATTCCAACAAAAAAAAGTTTTAGGTACATTATGTATGAATTAGGGTTAGGTTATATTTACAATAAGTCATTAAAGTCAAAATTCACAGTTGTTAATTTTAATTTAAAAAATTTTAATTTATTTTGTTTGATTGGGGTCCCCTCAAGATTTTGGGTCCCTAGGCGTGCGCCTAGTGAGCCTATGCTTAAAGGCGCCACTGGTCTATATCAGTTACAGGAGAACAAATTTTATCAAAAACTGGATTAATATTTTACTCTTCTAAACAAGTATTTTACAACAAATTTATTCTTGAAAAGAAAATTAGTTAAATAAATTTTCAATAATCTTTAGAAGCCAGACTTTTTGTTAATTAAAATTAAAATTATCATAAACTTCACATCTCATAATTTTCTTTGAAAAACAATTTTGGTAAAACTTTAAATAAAATTATAAATTTTAAAAAATAATCAACATGTAAGCCAGAAAACTTTTTTTATTTAGGAGAAGAAAATAAATGGCAGTTTGATTTTTCCACATAATTTTCATTGACATGAGAACAGATTCTCCAGATTTTTTTCTTGTCTTTTTTCGGGTAGAAATATGTGCACAATTGAAGTCTTTTTAATCATTTTTCGTGCTTTTATTTAGTTAATGGGTGTCTAAATGCACATATACCCTTTATTTGCGAATAAATTCTTTCTTGTCTGCTCTTCTTAAAACTAAAGAATAGATAATTGCAAATTCATGTACAATATCATATAAAATGTCCGTCGCAAATTCCATTCTATATGCTGATGAAAGAGATTGCTCAACTGTCTTGGGTCACTGATGAATTTACATATGAACAATATTTGCATCTTTGCCTCCATCAATCGACAAGTCATGTAGGCCGTGATAAATTTCTTTGAGAATATATCGAAGAGAACTTAAGGCTTTCACGCTGTTTGCCAATATTGTATCAAATAGGAGTATGACAGGTAAATTATTTTTAGTACTGGCTAGCGGTCTATTAATGAGGAAAAAATGTTAATAAAGCCAGCAATATTCCGAAAAAGTATATCGTTTCATTTCGTCAAATTATGTTAAAATTTATCAGTGGGGTTGATGAAAATTAGAAAGTAATTTATTAAAAAGCTTAAAATGGAAATAAAATTAAAAAAGGTGTAAATCCCCTTTTACATATAATAGCATTCATGAGAAATCAAGAAATCAGTGGCCTACGACCCTTAGTACCGAAACGAAAAATATATCCCTATATATGTGTTCGTTTGAAAAAATAAAACGTATATAATAAAAATTTAAAAATTCTTTGATTAAATAAAAAATTTTATAACTAAAGTCAGAATAATGGACTGAATGGGAAAACACTTAAATTATATAGTAGGACCAATGTGGGTCGGTAAATATGATTTTTATTTGCCAGTAAAGCATAGTATTTTGATTTCGTAAGAATGCTTTCATTGAAATTGTCAATAAAAAATAGCCAGATTTCATCAAAAATGTCAAGCTATTCCAAAGGAAAGGTACACGGATAATAATGTTAAAAAGGATCACAAGTTATATTTTTACACCTTTAAATTTTTAATATATAAATTTCAATTATTTTTCACTTAATCAAATTATTTTGAAGCAACAACAAGAAAATAATTCAAAATTAAATATTCTCGCTTTTTACATCAAAGCCACCTTCCCATTTGTTAAGCAGTTCCAGTTTGTGTCAAGACAAATCCCACCACAGCCCATCAAACAAAACCCCCATGTTACCAGAAAAATGATGAAAAAGAATTCTGTGCCGTTAATAATGTTGGGAGAAAACATAATGTTATATAGTGAAAAGTATAATTTACTGGGGAAATTATAAAAAAAGGAAGTTGAGGCAAAATTATCTTTATATTATTAATATTTTATATCTTGTTTATCACCTGAAAAAAAAATGTTAATAATAATAATTATAAAAGGTGTCAATTTATTCTTTCTGCATAATTTCTAAATTTAAAACTGAAAATTTTACAAGATAATGTTAAATAAACATTTTTATTTCTTTGTTTTAATTAATGATAAATCTTTAATTATCGACTTCGGTACTTCCGTGTTATCTTACCCCCAAAAATTAAATTATAAAATACAATTAAAATAACAATATAAAAAATGAGAGAATACATTATTGATGACGTTATTGAACATTATTGAACATGAATTTATTAAGGCTATCTGTGATTTATGTGATTATGTGAGTTTATGTGGCGCAAACGTGTTCTAAGCAACAGTTCCGACGTGTTCTAAGCAACAGTTCCGATGTGTTCGACACTATTCTCAACGACATTGTGGTTTTCTGGCCACCTGGATGACCATTTACAAACTCTTTACAAACATTTGCTGAGTTTGTAACTGTGATTTAGAAAATAAATATAATAATTATATGTGTGCTTTTTTAATTTAATTTTTGGGGGTAAGATAACACGGAAGTACCTCGACTTCATTATAACCAATACATTCGAATATATAAACGATTATTCGAATCTATTTCAACTCCATCCAATAAAATAATCATATTCAGATTGCTAACAAATTGAAGCTGCTCAATTTTTATAGAAGATTTAGCACTTAAACAAAATATATTCAATAATTATTGATTCCATGTTCTCTCCAGGGGGTAATTACTATGAAAACAAAAACTAATTCTACTTAGCATAAACAGCAAATCATTGAATTTATCTTTAATTATTCGATGGCTCATTAAAAGTTGCAAATAAAACGCGTTACCATAAATGCAATTTAAATCTCCCGATCATCGATCGCTAATTTCACAGAGCCAATTAGAATCGGGGTGTGGTCTATGAGTCCGCCACTGCCTGTGCAGCTATGCCATTGAAAGTAATAAAAATAACAATAATTCAATTGTATAGCAACAATCATAATAGTTCGACATATTTCATTGGAAATGAGATAGAAAATAAAAAAAAATTAATCAATAAAAATATTTCCATCGGCAGTTAATAATAATATTAATGATGTTTGTTTGACTTATTGATTTTATAAAATCAGTGCATTTAAAATCGAAACAAATAAAAATAATTAATCAATAAAAAATTATATTTTTATTGACTTTATAAAATCAGTAAATCAAAATAAATAAATTATTCAATCAATAAAAATCGACAATTTATTAAAATAATTATCTTAATGATTATTTTAAAATCAAAATAAATATTTAAAAATCGAAATAAATAATTCAATTAATTAATAAATCAATAGTAATAAAATCAATTCAATAAAAAGATTATCAAAATTTTATTTTATTATAAATTAAAATTTAAAAATAAATATTAACAGATAAAATAAGTTAAGCTAGAAAGCAATTTTCTTTACATAGAAATATTTCGTAAGTATTTTTTTCAAACTCGCCAAATTGATATGAGAAATGATAAGCACAAAAGCAGTGATGAAATATATATCCGTGAACCGATAGATTCTCGGCACTGCAAAGTGTCATATCGATTGGGAACACCTAGCAATTTGTTGCGGTATTCCTTCTCCAACAGTTGTCCAGGATAAAACCACAACGCATCTCCGAACGGATACTCGAAACCTTGTCTACATTCACACTTGTAATTACCTAATCCAAATTTTCGACCAGGAAACGGTGTACACTAAAATTAATCAATTATCAACGAGGGGGAAATTTAATAAATTGTGAAAATTTTGCGAAAAAAACAGCAAGCTATAATTAATTGCACAGAAAAATCAGTAAATATGAAGCCAATCGAGTTGAAACGCTTGACGCTTTAGTATTGTCACCGGACTTTAAAAAGAACACTAGTGACAATTCCTTAAGTGCCAAACGATATATACTCAAATAAAGTGCAAGCCGATAAATAGTCAATAAATGATCAATTAGGGAAAAAGTCTACAAAAATCACTCACATAAGTCGATCGATAATCACACGTGGCGGTGTTTTTAAAGAAATTTGGTGTGTAGAATGAGGAGGGGCACTGATTGATATCCAATTCCGACAGAGGCACAGAAACAGTTACAACACCCCTAAATGATAAATAAAATCTATATTTATAAAATCTCTCTTTCACAACTCATGATGCGATTTACGGATAAAATTCGAGGGAAAATAAATAATAAATATAAACATTGGAAAAATTTATAAATAATATATATATAAATAAATTAATAAGATAATATTTTTCTAGATTATTTTCCAAAAGAGAAAACCTATTAACATCATATGGATAAATTGGAAATGATTTTTTTTTCTAAATTTTTCATTGAATTCAAAAAGAAAGACAAAATTATTACAAATCCAAAAATTTTCAAAATAATATTAAAATAAATTTCAAAAATCTATTTAAACAAAATAACAAACTGATTGTAAAAAAACGAATAAAAAAGTAATAATAAAAACACTATAATTAGCTTACCAGGTTTGTTGTTTTTTTGGTACAGATGATACAATGAAAATGAAGTTGATAGTGAGATATTTGAGCAATATATACTCACAGAAGAGATGAGTGAGAAAAAACGAGCATCAACACACTGCCTGGAAAACATTACCCAAATGAAAAACACATACAATCACTAGGAGAATAATAGGGATTTTTCAACACCTGTATTACTATTACAAACTTATCATAAAGCTCGGCAATTCCTATGTTTCTATCAAGTTACGTTGAGCAGACCCAAAAGCAGAACATTGAACCCACACACGAGCATTGCCAACACACGAAACCGCTGATAGAAGTACGATATTGACTTGAGGAAAAAATCAGAAGAAAAGGGGAAGAAGAATCACAGTTTACAAATTAACAAAACGAAAATTCCTAACACACTGTGAATTGTTTTTATCGAACTGACTCATGGAAACAATAGAACAATCGGATTGATGAATATACGCTGAAATAATGTCAATGCTATAAAAATTTCTCCACATCTCTCTCAATACCAACGTGTATGTCTATGTCAAACCTACTTTGTGCTGCTTCATTTAATAGAGCGCATTTTCTTCAACATTCTCATCAAACTGAAAACTGTTAGAGCGACTACTAATACTACTGTTAAGTTTAATGTTACTAATAGCAACTCAATATTTATACAGTACTCTTTCAATTGCTTCTCTCTCTTTCTCTCAAGTAAACTCATTGAAAAAAATGCAGACAATTCAATGTTCCTTTTTTTCCTATCCAATCATTATTTGTTAGTACATTTCTATTAGTTTGAATATGCGCTTTTACCAGAGCTCCTCTCTTAATTATATCGATGGATGGGAAGAAAAGAATTTGACAAAATAAAACGTAAAGTTTCAAACAACGCTCTATAATAAATGCAGAGTTAATTTCATTTCATAACGAACAAACAAAAAAGGAGAAATATGTTGTTATATCTTAGCTAAGGTGTCGAATAATTTGATTAATAATGCAGAAAATTGCTCCTCATAGGCACTGTAATCGATAATGCTAAGCCATCATTATTTTAATTAAAATATTAGAATAGTTATCTTGCTCCCTCTTGCCAAGATTAAGGATAATTAAATCTCCAGTTGAAAAAATATATAATCTCAAAACAGGTAATAATTTGTAGATGTTTTATATTGGATTATTCCTCGTTAACCATATCAACTGTTAGAATTTTAGGGAAAATATTAAAATTAATTCATTTAAACTAAAGCATTAAATAGGAAGTAGATTAAAAACTGTCCCAATGGCAAAGAGATTATTAATCCATTTAATAAGGGAGTCAATCGTTCCTTCTTTGACAGACCATTTCAATAATTTTGTTTAATCCATTTGGAATTGGCGCCAATAACACAAAATTATTATTATTATTATTATTATTATTATTATTATTATTATTATTATTATTATTATTATTATTATTATTATTATTATTATTATTATTATTATTATTATTATTATTATTATTATTATGTTTTTGCAATATATTTCAACAGCTCAATATATTAAAATTATTTATGATATGTTCAGTAACATATTTGACTCTGTTAGGTCTATTTTCTGATCTCACATATCGTCTAACTTGTAATTGGTGAAATGCCACATACAGTACTGTCAATAATTGCTGCGTCTATCTCACAAAAAGAAAAATGAAGAAATGAAAATTCATATAGAAATTTGAAACAAATAATTTATGAGACCAAGAATACAAATCTACGGAAAACGATAATAAATTATTTCGAATAGGTAACTACATGATAATTTTAATAATTATTTTTAATAACTTCTATTCTGTATGACATTGATTCAATCAGATTGAATAGGAAACCATGATTCATTGAATATCATTGGATTTTATTTATAATTTATCTAATTGTTTCTTTATTGCATCCCAAACATTATTGACAGGACTAAGATCTGGAGACTAAGAGGGTCATTCCATTATTCCGACATTTTGTTTTTGTAACTATTTGTTTACAACACGGGATTTATGGATAGGATCATTATATTGTTGGAAAATAAGAACTTATACATGATTATTTCAATATAAAGATCATTATTGAACAAATTCGCAAATACATCAACTGACATTCTTAATGATATTTTCACTAAAGATTCAACTGTTTTTTTCCAAAAAGCAACTCCCAACTGGTGATTTGTTTTTTATTTATAATAAATAAATTTCACTAGCATAACATCTAGCAAGATATCGTGTTGAGCACTGAACAATAAGAATAGGGACTTCGTCAGAGAATATAACATTTTGCCATTGTTCAATTGTCCAGTAGCGATGGACTTGAGACAATTGTAGAAGTTTCTTTTTACTAACTGTTGATATTATCGGTTTCCTTTCAGTTCGCATGAAAGTATGTGTGACTTAATGGTGCTCGGTGTGATGCTATTTCCTTGATGCTAATTAAACTATTGAGTAATTTATCGAGAGGACGCTCTTGGATTAGTTCGCTGTAAAATACGAAACTTTCACGGTGATTAAAAATTAAAAATTTTTATTGGATTCCGTACATATAATTATGTAACTACTGATAAACTTATAACTATAATCGTTTTGAATTATTGAAATTGTTTATGGCTTGATTATGGCAGCCGATATATTTTTAAAAGTAGTTTATTATTTAAAAAAAATTTATTACATGAAGTTTTAAAAATTTATTAAAAGCTTTTTAATTACATCCTAATTTTGATAAATATTTGGATTGGCCATAGACTAATCCTTCTAACTTCAATCGAGATTTTTGCTTATATCACCAATAATGGATCAGTATTGCAACAAAATTCATATCACATACTAGAGCCAAAAACCTCGAAAACATTTGAAATTGCATTGAATACCACAAACAAATTATTTAATTTTTTATTTGAAATATGAATTAATTAGATTCCCTATGACTGAATAAATAGAAATTTTACTTATACTTATTATTATGATAAGATTTAATAACTAAAATTCTGTATGTGTTGATGTTATAATTAGAAAAATTCCGAAATGCAACATGTCAATTTATTTCAAAGTTCTAGAAAATATTTTTCCATACACTCAGAACTCAAGAGTCATTTACTTTTCTATTTTTGTTATAAATTGTCTTTGTGGGAATTTTGGAAAATTCTATTATAGGTTAAAATTTAAGCTTTAAATAATATTTACACGACCTTGAAACATTTAAGTCCTATTAAATATTGGATAAAACAAATGAAAAATGAAACAATAAAATTATGATTGCGCATAATAACAAGAAAATATCGGTTATTTTTATAAATAAATGTAACAAAACAACTATATGTGTTGGGAAGAGAAATTAAATTACGTTATCTAGTATCAAGAAAACTTTGGTGTAAGAAGTGATATAACAAATTATTTAGTTTTACTAGACCAGCGGTTCTCAAACTTTTTGTGGTGCGGAGCCTTTGAGTAAACTCGTGGATCCCCAGAGCTCCGCGGAGAACATTTTCAGAAACCCTGTACTAGACTTTAAAAAATGTTTTATATATATATATTTTTTTACTATAACACTCCATCACTATACTATGGTCTTCACATTGACTTAAAACCATGTGGTTTCCTACAGACTCTGATTTTTAGTAAGGGCCAAAATAGGTCATACCGCAATGTGATATTCACGCTGACATAACCTATGTGGCTCCCTGAGGTTTTTGTGTATTTTCATTCGTGGATTTTTTATCGGTTTGACGTTCTTGTGTATTTTCATTCATTAAATTATTTATTAAGCCTTAATTTCTTTTTTAGGCTTTTACATTTAAGAAAAACCTCTAACCTTTTTAATAACTGGAAAATATTTCGCCTAATTCATTGTTTAAATTAATAAATTATTTATTTATATTTTTCTAATTAATTAATTTATTAATATTTATTTTGCTCTAATGATTTTTTGGTCGAATTGCTATGTCAATGTGAAGATTACACTATAGTGAGGGGTATTTTTATATTCATGGTTTTTCTAACTACATTTTAAGTTTCACCTACAAAGCCTGACTATAGATATAGACATTCGATGACAAATAGTCCTTAACACTAGATCGTAGTAATTCAATATTCAATTAGATAAATAAAAATTTCACTTGTGAGCTTTACAAGAGTGAAATCATAATGATGTGGACAAAATATAAAATAAAATCTAATTCGTGAAATTCTAAATAGTGTATGGCATTGTAATTTAGGGGAAATTTGTGTTTTTGCAAGAAATAGAGCAACATAGCTAGACATATATTTTCCAAGCAGAAATATGTCATAATAATTTAAAATAAATGTTACGTCGAAATAATAGCCATTTCAACAATTTCCATAATATTCTGATTTGTCATCAATAGAATTATGAGTATACTAAATAACATTTTATTTATTATTTATTAATACTATTATTATTATTATTATTATTATTATTATTATTATTATTATTATTATTATTATTATTATTATTATTATTATTATTATTATCATGTCGCAATTTATTGGATATTTTCATCATAAGTATTTATTCTCTTAGTCAATAATTTTGCCCAACAGCACTTTGAGGCAAATTTTTGTTCGAATTTCCCAGAAATTAATGTAGCCTTAATCGCTGTATATTAATTTACAAATGACAGTAATGCGAACATTTTCCGTCTCAGATGTGTAATGACAACAATAAAATTAGCAATTATGTGTGATATCGTTTGCCATGTAATTTCAGAGCAACTGTGGTGAAAATAGACAGAAGAAAAAACTAACTAATTTGCAGAAATTTGAAACCAGTTCAACAGTAAGATGATAATTATGATAAATAAATTATAGGTAAAAGCATAAAATATATTTAAATTAATCAAAAATTTATGGATTATAACATTATATTAATGATAAATATTTTTCACGAGTGATATTTATTAATGAAGTGATCAATATTTTCTTATTCTAATCACAATCTACGTATATTCGAATTTCACCATTGATTTTTCTTTTTCAATTGATATTGCATTTATTAAAAAGCTTGACTATGAATCAGTAAATATATCGATGTCTTTTTGATATTCACTAATTTCGTACTTTAATTTAAATGTATTAATCTTTTACGAATTATTGAAAAAGATTATGATAATTTTTCATATGGCATTAAACTAATAATAATTCGCTTTATATCTGGCAGTTATTGTTTATTATCATTATTATCATTAGTATAAATATAAAGTGAAGATTTCCTGGTAGTAGCATTAATAAAATGTTAAACAAATCAATGATAATATAAGCATTTTTGCTGCAAAGTATATAATAAATAAAATGAAATAATTTTCGATTATAACAATAATCCTTATCAATTTTTTTTATTTATCGAATTGATAAGGATTATTGTTAAAATCAAAAATTATTAAATATATACTATGCAGCAAAAAAGCTTATATTATCATTGATTTGTTTATTATTATTATTATTATTATTATTATTATTATTATATTATTATTATTATTATTATTATTATTATTATTATTATTATTATTATTATTATTATTATTATTATTATTATTATTATTATTATTATTTCAAAATAATTCTTAGTCTTATATATTTTAATCGTTTTGTACAGTTTATTTCAGAGTTGATTCCAGATGGGATAAAATTTATATGGGTGACCAGAAAGTTAGATATTTTAATGATAAATAAATACATAAATAAACTTATTTTATAGTTGACTATGCTAAAAACTCAATTTCTACGGAAAATTCTCTTAATTATTATTATTCGAAGTCATGAACAATTAATTATTTATTATTCAATTTTTTATTCGCCTTTCTAAAACTTTTCACATAGAGTAATTTTTCCCTATCCACCTACTAGTGTGCTCTTCAAGTAAGAAATTTTATCATTTTTCTTTTATTTTTTGTTAAAATTTAGTAATATTCTTATATTCTTTAGATATTTTATATTTAAAATATTTAGATATTTTTATCTAAAAATTCGAATTTATTGAGTTTTCACTCGTTTCTCTCCCATAAACTTCAAAAAATATTAAAACTTGTAAGTAAATTTAAATCAAATTTCTTCGATATACCTAATGATATCTAATTTAGTACTAGGAAAATAGAAATACAAAATAGATGGAAAATGAAGTGAGAATTAGTGAAACTATTATTATTGCAGAATAAGTTGTGTGAACACCATTGGGAAAAGGTCTATTGAGGGGCAGTTGAAGAATACAACATAAAAACAAAACATAACCAAGCTAATACATAATTAAGTAGTCAACTGAAATTATTTCCGATCAACAATGGAGAACTGGATAACAATAACTCAAACCACCCAACTTGATCCCATCTGACTTTGGGAGTACTTTCGGAAAAATTATGATTATCATAAAGAGTAATGAGAGAGAAAAGTATGGGCAATTTGTTTCGCTAGACAAAAAACGTGTGTTTTATTCTGAATGTAAGCAGTGGTGTTTAAAACGAAAAATCTTCATAAGTGATTATAAAAATTATTCATTACTCAAATGATAAATCAAGGGATATCCTGATTGGTCATTTATGGATAAAATTACAGAGATTAGAGTCTATTGGAATTATTATCAAAAATAGAGAGATTGACTTACATGAATTCAACTCGACCTGATGAGCCTACATTTCCAAAAAATGGCGCCGAATACATCATAATCCAATTTGGCACAAAACCATCGCAATCAAAATACGGATTCGACCAATATCCATCTTGATAACGTGGTGCATAGTAAAACAGTGGATAGTGAAAGTAGCGCTGTATTTGACTACCGTTTAAATCCGACCTGATCCATGGTTTACCGGTAAATCTTTCTAATCCATAGGCATTTGAACCCCATCGTTCCTGAAATTGTTTATTGAAATTGCTTTAATTAATCAATTAAAAATCATTTTGAAAATAGCCCAAATCACTAAATATGTGGTACAATAAAATACCTCTCAGTTAATTAAGATTCAAATCGGAGAGGAGAATTAATGTAACGTCTTTGGAAAAGCTTCTAATAATGGGTTATTTAACCCTTAAACCACTGAAATAGAATTACGAGGAACCGAAGTTCTCAACTAAACTGACCGTTACAAACAAACCATGTGTTTGATCGTGTTCAAACCTGCAAGTTGTGGTGGGGAGTTTTACAGGCGAAAAACGGTCATACTGTTTGGAACGCGAAAATGTTTTGATTTGAATTGAATGGTGTTTTTATGATGACCGTCTGTAAACAGGTTAATTTCAATTTAATATTTAATATCAGCCGTGCCATCGAAACATTAAGTGGATTAACATAAATAGACTTAGGTCACTTTCAAAATAAACAGCTCATATATATGCATTTGAAGAAAAAAATATGTTTTTACTAATATTGAATAAATAGGAGTCTTTAGAAAACAAGTGCAAAAATTTTTCCACGGTATGTATATAGGAGATGTTCATTTAGTTGTCAAACTACAAACTGACAATAAATCAAGAAGGTTGTAAAGTTTCGAGAATTCCGTATATTAAAAACTATTAATGTTTCCATATTATTCAAAATAATAAGTTAATTAATTAAAGAAACTAGCAATAAAGATTTCCTTAATAGTGATTTATTAATTTATAAAGAAAAGACAGGATTAAATATATCAATACAGATCTTTAGACAAATAATTGGAGAAATACTTTGTTTTGAAAATTTTATTCAAAACTTTTAATGGAAATTTTAATTTGATTTTTGAAATATAATTATTAATAATAAAAATTAATAATAATAATAATAATAATAAATAAAAAAATAATAATAAATAAATAAAAATAATTAAAAACAATTAAAAATAAAAATCATAATAAAGAAATAATAAATAAAAACAATTAAAATTAATAATAAATAAAAATAGATAAAAATAAAAAACAATAAATAAAAATAAATAAAGACAATTAAAAATAAAAATCATAATAAAAATAAATAAAAACAATTAAAAATAATAATAAAAATGCAAAAAATATAAATAGAATCTTAAGCTTACCTTTAATACTTTAAACCATGAATTCTCAGTATATGGAGAAAAAGCCTTGGAGCCCAAATCAATGGCAGCATATGCTTGCAAGGACCCATCTTGTTTGTAAGCATAAGGACCAAACAGATCTTTACGAGTATCATTGTCGTCAATGAACTTTTGTCGATCAAAGAACACTCCACTAGATTTAATATTAAGATCTGCCATGACGTTAGCAAACACTTCTCCGAATAAATGATCCCTATTAATTGTTCTACCGGGCTAAATACAAAACAATATAACAATTGAACAACTGGGAGAAATTACTCGAAGATTTCCGTATTTTTCATTTTTAATATTATTCTGATAATAGGCACTGAGGAAATGTGCTAGCCTCAATGCTACACGACCCTGAATTTCGAAATGCGTCTCACTTCCATATCCAATTTCACCAGGTAGACTCAATTGGTCTTTGGTGAATGATTTACAATTTCCGATCGATACATTTTTAATGAACTGTATCATCTTATCCATCTATATAATAAATCGAGTTTATCAATATCATTTATAGATTTATTTATTAATTGATTTATTGGTTTATTTATTTCAGTATCAGGAATATTATTTCTAATAAATTAATACAAGTAATTTGAAATGTATTTATGAAATGGGTTGAATATTGAAAAACAACGAGCGATGAAAAGTCCGTAAATATTTCTATTAAATGAGCAATACTACTCACTCGCACACGAACGCCCTATCATGAATGGCGATTTGGCATCATCAATAATTAAGTGGATTTCAGTTCCCAATGCGAACTTGATAAATTATTTTTTGGATAAATAGTGCTGGTGGTATGTAGAGAAAATTTGCTCTTCTGGTTTATTCGTAATAAATATATAAATATATATATAGATATATGGCCGCGTGGCAATAATTATAAAGAATCTTCCTCAAACTAGAAATAGTATATATCGCTGTTTGTGGTTGCTTGCTCCAAGAGAATGTGTAGGCATGTATACACTGGGATCATTAATAAATAATGGGAAATCTATTTGATTAATCCAATAGATTCTCTTTCTCCGTTACCCAACACAGATGAGAATCTGATTTTTTACCTTTTGTTTAAAAGTTAATTGACTTAAACCTCAAATTTTCGATGAATAAAAATTGTAAACATTTTCCTTAATTTTTTTTTATTGATCAAATAAAAAATAAAGTCAACNATAGTGCTGGTGGTATGTAGAGAAAATTTGCTCTTCTGGTTTATTCGTAATAAATATATAAATATATATATAGATATATGGCCGCGTGGCAATAATTATAAAGAATCTTCCTCAAACTAGAAATAGTATATATCGCTGTTTGTGGTTGCTTGCTCCAAGAGAATGTGTAGGCATGTATACACTGGGATCATTAATAAATAATGGGAAATCTATTTGATTAATCCAATAGATTCTCTTTCTCCGTTACCCAACACAGATGAGAATCTGATTTTTTACCTTTTGTTTAAAAGTTAATTGACTTAAACCTCAAATTTTCGATGAATAAAAATTGTAAACATTTTCCTTAATTTTTTTTTATTGATCAAATAAAAAATAAAGTCAACGAAATCAGATAAATAGATGATAAAAAATTTAATAAATTACTGGACATGTTTGATAATGTCTTATGTTTAATTATGTTTTCTTAGACTGAGATCACATATGAGATAATACATTTCAAAAAATTTCTAGTTATACATTCAACGAGCAAAGTACATTTATTAAAATTTTATTATTATTATTATTAATATTATTATTGAACACAATTAGTAAAATAAGTATGTCTGATTTTAGAATTTTATCAAAAAATTTTAATAATTATTGGGAACGTGTAATTTGTGATGCGTTATTGATAAAGTCATTGAATCCGAAAATTATTGTGCAGAATGCAGTGAATACTTGTGTTTTAATGTTTTTAAATAATTTTTGTATATTGTATGTATGGATTGTTGTTAAATTAAATAGTTATTAAATTACTAAATTAAATTTCAATATTTAAAATTTTTCAAAATAATAATATCATTTGAATTATAATTTTTATAATTTTTAAAGAATGAAATGCATTTATTAAAAAAATTTGATATAATTAATACAATTAATGAATTTGTTCAAAAATCCTTAATTTATATAGTTATTATATCCCTAACTAATGATGACTGCAAAACTGTCGAAATATATCCTAAAACGAATTTTTGATTGGTGCTTTCTTCTTCTTCTTTTATTATTATTATTATTATTATTAAGAAGATTGACAAGGACTATATTATAGTCGAAAATATTTTCATTAAATACATTATTCGCAGCAAACGGCTTAAATTATCACTTTATTGTTTTATTTTTATTATTATTATTATTATTATTATTATTATTATTATTATTATTATTATTATTATTATTATTATTATTATTATTATTATTATTATTATTATTAATAATAATATTATTATTATTAGTAGAATTAATTTTAGGTCGAGATATTTCATTTTATAAACAAACACTGCGAAAATGGTTTACATCGTTATTTATTTGAATAATATTTTTATAAATAATTTATATATGGGCAGGTTATTTTAAAATTTATCTATTTAAGTATGATTATTGTGATAGTATCCAACTGAGTAATGTTAAAGTTAATTTTAATTTTTTTTCTAAATTAAGTAAATAATTAATTTCATAGTTAGAGTAATGTTCATTGAGCAGTTGTAATTAGACTCAATTTCGTTAGCATTCTAAATCTGGGAATCTGGCAAAATTCCAATATATTTATCAAAATTATTTCATTTAATTTTCCTTAAATGGCTCGACATCTTCCGTCTCAGCACTTAATATTTCGAGTTTATATTTCAAATACCGTGTCATTGATGAAATCTCAAGTGACACCCTTCACTAAATTTAGGTTTTCTTCTAACTAATTTTCAAAATTTATCTGCGCTTGATTCTATTTCACACATGAAGAATTTCAGTAAAACCCACCATGATATTTTTCTCTAATTCGAAATTTTACTATTTTCTGATCCAATGCGAACTTTGCTCGTTCATAAAAATGTTTAGATGCATTAAAATTAAAAATTAAAACGAATAAAAGTCCTCTACTGGTGTAGTATTAGCATATAAAAAATATGCAAATCAAACTTAAATGAAATCAAATGGAGAAAAAGTTAATTGGACGGAAAGATTGAAATTAAATATATATTTAAAAAAATCTATACATATATCCATCCACTATAGAAAAACTTATCGTAATTAAAAAACAATTGAAACTAATCCCTATCGGTAAACTGTGAGAATTGAACACATTTCTAGACTATTTTACCACATGAATATTCTTAATTAACTTCGAGAAGAATCATAAAGTAAAACATACCCAGTGATTCGTCAACTCTCCATATATCAGAGATGTAGCGGAAATTCTAAGCTAAATAATTTGTTTAATGGATTATTAATATATGCATTACGGGGCCCGTGTGACAAACTCGCTAATTGATGATAGCAGATGAACTTACTACTAATACTTATACAAGAATTATTGCGATTTCGTTCACTTCATTACTAGTCCTATTCAATTATGATATCATGGTTGAGTTCGCATTTCAATTACTTTCACATTTTACATTTTTCTATTACTGCTTAAATTGAATTTCTAGCAACGTTTTCTATCCACTAAACTCCATCAATTTCCTAAAGTTAATAAAGGTGGGCTTAGAGAAGGATTTTTGTGGTTGAATTAATATGATTGAATGAATTTCTAATATTGAGCGCGTCTGGTTTTGTTTTAAAGATAGGATTTAAAAATTGAAAAACTATTTGGTTTTTTGCTTAATTTTTATTAGATTAATAGTGAAATATTCATTGTTATTCCATTGATTTCGGCAAATTTATTTTCATTAAGTGGGTTATATTGATATTTATTTTATTTTTATTTTGACAAAAAAATCAAAAATTAATTCTATGCTACACAAATGCAAAATTATGCTTTCATATGCTTTTATCCACATTATTCAGTGTCATTCATATCTTGTTAGAATATTTTATTGTCACTTTTTCCCATAATAGGAGTTAATTTTGGTTTTTTTATAATCAAATGAAAATCACATTTTGTAATAAAATTCATAAAACAGTAATAAAATTCTATGGTCTATTGATCCCATAATAATTTTTTGAAAAGTATTTTTTATACACGTGTTAATAAAATGGATCATATATTTTTAAAAATTCACGAACTTATTTTTGAATAAAAATAATTACCGTATATACTCGCATATAAGCCGACCCCCCAAATTTGGTTGATTAAAATGTCAAAAATAGATGATACACGTATAAGCCGACCTATTAAAAATTATATTTTGGGTAATATATAATTTATTTCAAATTATACAATTAACTAAGAACCATAAAAGAACCAAAATTACTCGGTCTATACGCGAGTATATACGGTATAGAATAATGTTTTAAATTAAAATAATATAATCTATGTTTGTCATTGCTGCAAAATTTAATTAACTTTTTAAGAATTGGAAAAATTTTACTTGGAAACACGTGTAAATAGGTTAAAAGATATTATAATGTCATAAATTTTTCTATTTAAGAGAAAATCCAGTCAAAGGAATAAATGTGAATTATTTCAATTACAACTTTAATAGCATTTCATTTACAAAAATACTCGCAACAATATATTTTAAAAGTTTCTTAAAAATTTTAAAATGCTAACAGCGGAAATTTAAAATGTTTTTGTTACTGAAATTTAGATTTCGAAATATTCCTTGAAGCAAAAGTAATAAATTTCTTGATAAATGAATTTATTAGAATATTTTAAAGTAGTTTGGATAAGAAATCTTTGATTATTTTGATTTTATATAACATTTATCTAAACTATTACCAAAATAATGAAAAAATTAAGCAGTGACTGGCGTTAGAACACCTGACCTATACATTTTTTTAAATACCCTTTATTAGTATTATTTTTTGTAATTTATTTTAAGAATTTAAAATAGACAGATTTAAATTTAAAGTTTCATTTATCGATATAAATTGAATATTAATAAACATGGTTTTGGTCACCTTTGATCTGTTTTCTTTTTTTTATGACAGCTCATTTATTTTCAATCTGACAACAGATACTAATTTGTATAGCATAGAATTAATTTTTGATTTTTTGTCAGAATGAAAAATAAGGAAATATCAAAAAAATTGAAAAACAAAATTTTTTGTATTTTTTTCAATCCACGAAACGCAAATTAAATAAACGAGTAAATCGGATGATTGATCTATTTCATTTCAAATCAAATCTAGGGAAAAAGAACAGAACAAATAGGTTTACGTATCGCATTTCAAATTTGAAAATTTTCTACTCAATTCCTAATTGATTTACAATAAAATTGGAAATATTTCTGTGAACTTAAAGTTGGATCAGTTTTAGTCTGACAGTTCATATTTAAGAGCCAATGAGAACAACATTGAGCTGCATATTTTCAAGAGCTCTCCTTTCAATCCAGAATTTTGATTTTTTAATTTCAAAAATCACTTGTGCAAATAATATTTGCTAAGAACTTAATATTAAAACTTGACAAAGGAAAATATATAAACCAAAATTTACAAATAAAACTAGAGAACAATAAAACAACTCTGATTGCCTATAAATAAACAATTAATTAATCAATTAATTAATATTTCACACAATTATTGATAATTATGGATGATTTCGATTTCGAATTTGGTATTGCTCATTGTCAAAGAGCTCAGGAGATATAGATGAAGAAACGGAAATTACGCATCAATAAATGCAATATAAAGAATCATTCATTTGTTGGTTTTTAACACAGTTAATGTGAAATCCATATCAATTAATTAAAATTATTGCAATGAAAATTAAAAAGAATTTGTCAAAATGAAATATTTTCTATAAATTTCAATTATTTCATAAACTGAAGGGGATCGAGACAAATTTTAAATAAATGTAAACCTTAAGTTGACCATTTATTTTTATTTTCAAATTTCCTATTGCACTAAAGGTAGCTTTAGCGTATTCGATTAAAATTTCAACAATGTCCAAGAAGTGATTCCAAGTTAAACCTAAAATTAGTAAGATTTCTTTTTTATATAATATATGATATAAACTTTTTCGAAATTGTTTTTTTCATTAGGTCTTGTAACTCGAAACAGTAAATATATTATGTGAGATTTGTTTATATAATTTTTCAGTGCAAAAAATAAACGGTAAAGTATTATTAAAACATTTGTTGATGAAACAAAACCTTAAAATTAGTTTAGCTAGGCTTCAAAAAATATTCTCATAATTTTCAGGACAGGATTCTATAATGAACTGTAATATGATTTTCTTTAGTTTTTATTCTGATTTCACTTGTTGACTGCTTGAAACCAAAAAAACGTTTCAAAAATTTTTTTTTAATTAACAAGTAAATAGAATAAGGCAAAGTAAATTGTCTTCCAATTTATCTTCATTAAGACTTTTTCTATTAAATTGTAATTTGAGGACCTAATGCCATTTTATCCGAACTTAGTAGATATTACTTTAATAAAATATTTAATTGAAACAGTCAATATATATATATATATATATATATATATATATATATATATATATATATATATATATATATATATCTGTGTATATCCAGATTTTATGATTTTAAATATCTATGAAAATAACCGCAAAAACAATGAAATAGAATATATTAATTGAGATTCTAGGACTACTCGAATGTCAGACGATTTATCAAAGTATTGTTCGTCAGAGATTATACAATAAATAATTTAATTAACATTTTAATTTTTGAAAGAATAAAATTTACTAAAATCTAGACAAAAATTGATAGCATAAATACTGAGTAGATTTAATGAGGGTTTTTTGTATTCTAAATTAATCTTTGCAATAGAGTTGAAAAGTATCCGGATTTGTTGATCAACAATCAGTGCATTTTATTTGGGTTGCCATCGCTAATGAACTGAAAGTGAATATTGTAAATCTGGAAATACGACGAAGTCTCTAGTGTATATATTGGATAAAGATATTGCAACAGAAGTGAAAAAAATGCGTTTTAATACCAATTTTTAAATAATTAATACATTTGGAAAGAAAGTTAATTTTAGTCATAGAAGCATTTGAAAAGAATAAAGTTGGTGAACAATTATCCTAATAAACTTTCCTTCGATAAAAAAAGTTCTTGATAAACAATCATTGAATGAATTTTCACTTGATCAACAAGTTTTATAACAATAGTTGTAGCCTAAACTGTTATGAATAAACCGCTCATCTAAACTGAACCGAAACCAAGACTGTTCAATTTATTAAAAATATAAATTCTCCTCATCAGTTTATTTGATTAATTAAAAGAACAAAACAACAAAAAAATAATGCCAACTAAAAATACTAAGAAATTTTATTAATAAAAAAACGATTAAAAATCTGGAAAATTAATAAATTAGCCAATAAACACGATTAGATTATCGAAATAAATCGCGAATTTTTCTTTCAGAATCGGATAATTTATCTTCATGTTTCTCTCTAAAAACGAATGGAATGAAATTTTCCATTTGAGATTTTTAGATTACAATTTCCGATTTCATAGTTAAAGCGTTGTCGGATGAAGCTTTGACGAAATTATATTTTTATTTTGTCGAAATGAAATTATTAAATTTTCCATGTACCTGGACATTTGAAAATGAAATTGAAATGAGAAATTTAACAATGAAATTAGATAAAGAACGGTTAAATGAAAGTGGAAATGAAAATGAAAATAAAACTAATAATAATAGTTATTATTATTTTTTGCAATTTTTTAAAAAATAACTTTTTTGATTTATTTCATTGCCATTATTGAGAAAAGGATTTTCACAATAATTGTTAAGACAACTTATAAAAAGACAAATGAACAATAGAGAGAGGGAGATTCGAATAATTTTGTCATTTCAGACAATAAGAATTGTGGATAACAAATATAACGCTCGACAATTGATTAAGCTCTTCGTCAAGACAAATTAATGGAGCAATTAGGACTGTAATTATACATATATTATATGCTCATAAATATTGAAGGATAAATAATCAAATAATCAAATAATAAATTACAGTATATATATATATATATATATATATATATATATATATATATATATATATATATATATATATATATATATATATATATATATATATATATATATATATATATATATATATATATATATATATATATATATATATATATATATATATATATATATATATATATAGTTATTATTAGTTTTTCGGTTTCTAAATTAATGTATAATTAGAATAAATACTCCCTCTGTTATATATTATTTGTCAGGTCTATAGCTTATATTTGATCCAAAAATTATCACATTTACAAATAACATAAAACACAACATTTATCTATGAAAATTGTTTAAAATTTTATTTCTAACAATAGTTAACTACTTCAAAAATGTGAAACTTATAATAACATTTTGAACTTTTTTTCTAAATTTCTTAAAATAAACTTTTCCCTGCTATTCAAGAACTAACATTCAAGGAAGCATTATAAGCTGATTTCGAAAGTAGTGTTTGATTAAATAATCCTCGATATAGTATGTTTAACAGTTGTTTTATGCATACTTTACATTGGCAAAAACAGTTTTTCAATAGAAAGTATTCAAAATTTATTAATTGATATTTGATTTATTTTCATTCTGACAAAAGATCAAAAATTAATTTTATGGAACATAATTTTTTTTAGATTTTTTGTTAGAATGAGAATAAATGTAATGTCCAAATAAGAAAAACAGGTAAAAGGTGACCAAAAAATACAAAATCTATTAGTAAACTTCTAGCTTTCACTCTTAAAATAACTCAAAAATTCTTGATTCAATTTAGATTGAGGGAAAATTTTAATTTTACAAACAATATTTTAGTGGTTTATTCTTGCTAAATATATCAAGGTCAGAAAATATTTTATTACTTTTTTAATACAAATTCATAAATACCGTATATACTCGGGTATAAGTCGAGTAAATTTTAAGAGGTTTTTAAGTCCTAAATTGGAAACCCGCGTATAAGTCGAAGTAACAAAAATAAAAAAAAGGTTTAATGATTTAATTAAAAATTAATTTGTACGTTTTTTGACCCGCGTATAAGTCGAAGTGGCTATTTAGGCTTTGAAAATTTGACGTAAATTTCTCGACTTATACGCGAGTATATACGGTACGTACTATTTTCAAACTAAATTCAACTAGTATGCTCTTATAAAAATAAAAAATTATATTCATTTTTAAATTAGAATGTAATTAATTTAAAATGTATTTTATAAATAAATGATAAAACTTTGAAGTTTACAACAATTAAAGTTATTATATTTTAAATTTCATTTTAATAAATTTTCATTCGAAAGAAGTAATATGAATTTTTCTAGACATTTATTAACAATTTTCACTCAGTGTGAATACCAAAAATTAGAATTTTTAATTATTCATAAAGGCTAACTTTTAATTATAAATTGATAATTATTTTCATCGCAAATTAGTAATGGCCAAAAGTTCTATTACATTTATTGTTACCATAAAACAAGTCATTCGCAGAAAAATATTATGCTTTCTTAATAAATATTTTAAAATTTTGATATTTATTTACAAATTACTAAAAAAATATTTTGAATAATACTCATTTTCAATAAAATATATTTAAAAATTAATAAATTTTTTGAACTAATAAATATTTTATATACCCATTGATATATTACAGTCATCTATTTGGAGTAACTCGTCACAAATTTTCTTTGATATTAATAGTGTGAGTTGACCTCCTTAAGAAAAGACAATATCCTTTAGATAATATTGATGTCGGAAGTAATAGTAGCGACTCAAACAATAAATGCAGATACTGTTTTAATAAAGTACATAATTTACATAGATTTATGAGAAGCGCCACCTTAAATAAATAGATTTTCACTAATGTAAACATGTGGAAGAACTGTTTTAAAATTGAGATAATAATGAAGTTATAAAGTTTGAAAGGTATAATCCTAGATCAGAGGTTGACAACCTTCGGCTCTTATATGTACTACAAATTTCAATTTTTAAATGTATAATGTAATTTATTAAATTAGAATCCTAAAAACTGAAATATTATTTGAATTTAATATTTAGAAGTAATTTCAAAAACCACTCTTCACTCAAAAAAGTTTGATGTCCTATATCCAACCAGGCTTATTGTAATACATTTGATTAGACCAAAGATTCAACTTTTCCAGTTTGTGTGACATTTGTAGCAAAATTGTTGTCTTATAAATTTTTAAAATTAAATAATATATTGAATACATTTGTTTGAAAAAATTACTAATGAAAATGTCCTATAAAAACTCTGTTTGTGGTCAAATATTTATTCTAATAATTTTTTATTGCCATTCGGTTAATTTATTTATTTAATGTTTTTATTGAATTTCACTTTTGTGATATGTAAATAGATCTAAATTTAAAAAAATTATTAAACTAGTATATTTTCAGATTTATCAATGATATAAAAATAAATACAATGTAACCTATTTTAGGCCTTCGCAAATAATACATTTTAGATTATTTAAAGCTCATTTTAATAACAAATATCAACTCTACATTAATTTTCATATCTCGGTTCTCGACTTTTCAGATTTTATTGTGAAGATCTTTTATGGTGTCGAATATTACTACTTTTGAGATTGGTGCAAACGATTAAACATAATGAATACAAAATCCATTATAATTAACTATTATAGCTTTCATAACATCCTTTTCTTGCAGTTTCATTTAAAACTATTAATCTAGATATTTAAGTACAACGTATATGTAAAATTTAACAAAGTATTTTATCAAATTTTTGACAACTTAAAATTATTTCTGTTTCATCATTCGATTGAAGAAAGTATTTCAAAGCTGACTGAAAAATATTTGAGTGTACAGGAAAATAAGTTTTGATTATTCAGTTTCATTTATGTTCATAAACATTATTTCAAATAAAATTTACATTTTATTAAAGTTTTAACTTATTAACTTAAACATCATGTTAAGATCTACATTCAGACATCTTAGGATATATAATTTGGTCAATAATTAGACTAATTGTATGGACACAATAGATGAATATGATTGAATACTGTTTCCGAAATCTGCATTTTTAACAGTAATTTTAATTGTTTTGTAAAATAGATTTCAAACTGCTTTCTTTGAAATTTCTAGAAATCCTAAATTTTTAAAACTTATATCAAGAATAGTTGTCATTTTTATATAATCAGATGAATCAAGTGTCGATAATTAAACTGAAGATATTAATTGAGGCTATTTTAAAACAAGTTAAATAACCAGAATAATTATTGTCCACGTTAACGCACTGTTTAACTTTTTCTGAACTAGAATGGCCTATGAAAAAATACAAATATTTAGGCAAGAAATTTCTTTCGACAAGTGACATTTACGTAAATAATTTTGATTTACGAAAACGATCGTGATTTTAAGTGACAATGCATGTATTTCACGGTTGTAAAATGATTAAATGATTTTATTAAGAACATCTTCTTGGTATAGATTTCTTGTTATGTCTAAGTGTTCCAACTACATGAGTCTTGCGTCTTAGGCATGATATAGCTAACTCATAACTTGTATAAAAATTGTCAATATACAATGTTCTTCCTTGATCGAAAAGTTTCTCTGCAGTTGTAGACACACATTGTGTGCCAATCCTGTTTCTCTAATACTTCCGCTGATTTACCAGAATACATTTTCATTGCCCATGTGTATCCTTCGCTTGAACATAATTTGAATAACTTGATTCCGTACTTGTGCGCTTTATTGGAATGTATTGCTTGAAAATGAGTCTTCCACGCCATGGAATTAACGTTCATCGATAAAATGTCTTCTCCAGGCGTGTAAGTTTCCTGATACTTTCCTACCAATTTGTTAAAAAATGGAAGTATTTTACCGAGCCGATCATCACGGGCAAATGGACATATTATCGACAAAATGAAAATTGCACAATAATAGTTCAAATCTGTTTCGTGACATAGAAGCATAACTGAACTGTAAGTTACAAATTTTTCGGCTCTACCTCGTTGAATAACTTTAAAATATTTACGAAATTTAGAATTTTATCTCATTCATATTCATTAATTTTAAAAGCAATATTTAATAAATCTATTTAATAAAATATTCATTTAAAGCAAAATATAAAATGTACTGTTCCAATGAGTAAACAAATTCTGTTGAAATAAAGCCATTTCCAAAATTAGTTTAAAAACAAGCAAATTAATGAGTTATGAAAATTTGCGGATCTAAGTTAATAATTTTATTAATTTATCAGATTATTTTAATAGTTGCACAATAAAGATTTCGAATTCATATGTTTATTTTGACCTTATTTGATTGTCAAAATTCATAGAAATATATTGAATGAATTCTAAAGATTAAATAAAAACAAATTTGACAAACAATTGACTTCTCTCATTCTTTTTTCATAAATATTTATCTCCCGCAAAATATCATTGTTTTAATTAATTGATTTTTTGACAATAATTGTGAAAGAAATTCTAATATAAATAAAAAATAAGAATTAAACAAATTGAATGCCAGAATTTATATATACTTCTGTTTAATTACTTTTATTAATATTATTATTATTATTATTATTATTATTATTATTATTATTATTATTATTATTATTATTATTATTATTATTATTATTATTAGTATATTATTAGAATTTAGTGAAAAAATAGCCGTTGAATCAAATTATTTCCAAATCAAAATTATTTATTCGAAGTATGTGGTGTATTTACAGTTGAAAATTCTCAAAATTATGCTACTAAATATTTTATATTAGATCTAACCTTTGGCAGTTTATCTGGCTCAAATCCACTCAATCTTCCAACGTAATCCAAAGACCGTTTTCTTCGAGACTGTACTAACTTCGGTGATGGTTTCTTTTTGTCTTCAAGTCTTTTACGATATGCTTTAAGTATTTCAGGTTCGGGATGTTTCGGATGAACGATGGTTTGAATTTCTGGTTCATTGGTGTTCGGTTTCTCTTCCTCTGGTTTTGGTGGTGGAGAGAATTTAGTCTTTAACTTGCTGCCAAATTCTTATAAAAAAACAAAAAGGAAATAAATGAATTTCACACTATTCCATCATCGAACAAAAATTTAATAAATAAAACCTCCAAGGGAATTTTTTATTTTATTAATTCAACTTCATGAAATTTCACATTAAAAATAAAATACTTTATAAAAAGTGCATTTCATTCCAGATTTCATAAATATTTGAAATTATAAAAATATTAAAATTTCCCAAAATTGGCGACTATCGAAATAACAGATGAAAATTCTAATTTTTTCATAATAATAAATCAAAATATAAATTAACAATTGCTTAATATTTATTTATCATCAATTATAGTTAATTAGTCTAGAATGGGAATGAAAAAATTCAATTATAATCCATTAAAAATGCGGAAAATCCTTTCGTGTACAGTTATCATGAGAATTATTAATTATAAACTAAAAATGTTCTTACTTTTAACTGTTAATTTATTCCACCGATTGATAGAGGCCTTCTTTGCCTGTGTCCTTAGCCACTTCGTTGTTTCATCGCTCCAAGGATCGATATTCTCTTGATAAAATAAAAGAAATAATCAATATGCACTATGGAATTGTATGCTTTAAAATGCATTATTTTCCTGACTGAATTCGATTTCCCTAACAGGTAGACGTAGATAATGCTTGTCAATCGTATAATTAAAATTTACAATTGAAGTTATTTGCTCAAATGGTTTTAGTGTCAATTTGGGATGTACAGAAAATATGCATGGAATGAGCTCAGTTAAATTAGAAATTATGTGCATTTTTTTGATAAATTTAACAGATTTCCATTTAATATTTTCAAAGGTTTAAAAGAATGAAAAAAAAAATTAATTGCAATATAAATAAATTTTATTTTGACTTTTTGTTACAAGGGAACTATTTTAATATTTATTATTTATTAAGATATGATTATAGTAATCATGGGTCGTTCCAAAATTGGTTGGGAGAAATTGCCTAGATCATGCCTGATAGAATAAAGATAACAGAAGTAACAACTCCTAAAACTATGTTGTAAATAACTCAAGCAAGGACTGGAAAAGTGGATTATTTAAAATGAGTTCCTAGCAAGTTTCATATTATTTATACTTATTTAAATGCTGTATCTAGCTAATATCTAGCTAATTCATCTAA